>NW_020871319.1:0-5000 GCF_003789085.1 Penaeus vannamei | reverse complement strand
NTAACGGCCACCTGCCTAAAGAAACAGTATAATAAAATACTCAATAACTTTGGGTTTCCAGACTTCAGCAGACTTTAATGATGGAAATTTCCCAAGAATCGCTCTCATTTGCTTTGCACAAAAGACTTCATCCATAACATGTATATAAGAATCGTAAATGCAGTATATTTCAGTCATGGCTTTTATATATATATATATATATATATATATATATATATATATATATATATATATATATAACAAAAAATATATTAAAACACGAAAGCCAGCATATAGAATCGTATTTACATTCCAAAACTTTACAAAAAAAAAGAAAAACAGAGGAAACGCTAAATATTTGAGCATTGTACACTCACCTTAACACGAAACTGAAATGTATAGAGAAAATAAAACACACGCAAAATAACACACACAAAACACATAAAAAACACGTACATACCTTTCTTAAAACCCGGTTTCTCCTCCTTCCCTTCTCGCGCTTCTTCGGACAACTCGGCCATGCTGTCGCCTCCTCCTCGTCGCTTTCCCTTCTCCTTCGCCTTGTTTTTCCCGCCTTTTTTCTGCTTCGAATCCTTGGTCGGCTTCGAAACCGTGACCGAATCGGGTTCGTCATCGGAGACCTCGTTAATGATGACGGTGTCGGTTTGGCTCTTCCAGAAGGGCATCTTGGCGGATTACTTTGCAAAAGATGGAATGTTATTTGGCAAAGATTCTTGTACGTATCTTAGGATATTTCTTGAGGGTCTTATTAGGATATTTGGGGGTCTTATGAGGGTATTTTTAGGGGGTGTTATTAGTATATCTTGTAGGTGTTATTAGTATATCTTGTAGGTGTTATTAGGTATTTTTGGGAGTTTTTTAGAATATTCTTTGGGGTTTTCGAAATATTCTTAGAGGGGGTCTTAGCAGGCTCGTGCTAGGGGTGGGGGTAGGAGGGGGTAAATGAGGTGGGGTCGGGGGGAGGGGGAGGTGGGTGTTTGAGGAATTTTCCCAATAACACTTTCTTTTCGTTTGCAAAGTCTTGTTTTTATTATATGTCGTTTTTCGGCTAGAGGTCGGTGAAATCTAGTAATAATGGATAAAAAAATTGGTGTAGAGAGATTATTGTTCGAATTCTTTACCAACTGTTTATATCAACGTAAATGGAATGTCGTATTAGCATACATGATAACAATCTCTCTCTCTCTCTCTCTCTCTCTCTCTCTCTCTCTCTCTCTCTCTCTCTCTCTCTCTCTCTCTCTCTCTCTCTCTCTCTCTCTCTCTCTCTGCTAACTACCTATATATCTATCTATTTATCTATCTATCGTTCCAAATGCCTCCTTACCCTCTTTAGAATTCTACACTGCCTTCAACCCATCGAAAGAAGAGAGTTAAAAATAAACATCTAAATGAAAGGAGAAATTACCACAGAAGAGGAAGAAGCCAGCGGAATCCTACAAGCACTTTCTCCATGCCATGTGCATTATGTAGAAAGGAATTTCATAACACAAAGGGCCTGCTTTAGACGTCCTCCGTGACCTCTCCCCCTTTGCTCGTGTCGTCTTTCTCGTAAAACTTTTTCGACTTTTTATCTTTTTATCTCCTATATTATGTAGGGTTTTCTTTTTCTTTGTCTTATTTTCCTTCCTTTTCTCCCCTTTTTGGTACGCGGCGGGGGTGGGGGTTCTCAACACTCTTCCTTTTCTCTTTCTAGACTTCGTAATTCCAGTATGACAACCTCTCTCTATGCTAATAGGATCCAGGGGCGTCTCCCTTCGGAAAATCTTTGATAGCGTTTCGACCTTGATGACCATTATGACCTTTTTGCGGATAAAAAGAAAAAAAAAAGATGGAAGAAAATGGGAGAAAAATACTCCTTTCTTTCGAGAATTTTTTTCCTTTTCTTTTCTTTACTTTTCTCTTCTTTTTTGTCTTTTTTGTGTGCGAAATCACCCCGAAGTCCCTGGAATTGTAAGCAAGTCACGAACAAGGATATGAGTGCCAGCTGTTCTCCCCCGGAAGGTAAAGAACATGTACGATAGCGACATACCCGAAAATAACTGAGTCTGCCCTTTAAACAGGCCAGCTGAGCCTCTTGGGATCTGTGTTATAGTTCAGTTCTTCGTTTTCTATACCTATTTTCTCTCATGTCTACTTTTCATTCTTTTCTTCTTCTTCTTCCTCTTCTTCTTCTTCTTCTTCTTCTTCCTCTTCCTCTTCTTCTTCTTCTTCTTCTTCTTCTTCTTCTTCTTCTTCTTCTTCTTCTTCTTCTTCTTCTTCTTCTTCTTCTTCTTTTCTTCCTCTTCTCTTCTTCTTCTTCTTTCTTTCTTCGTCTTTCATATAATTTAATACTTTCTTTTGACTAAAAAAATTATCTCAGTACATGAAACATATATTAATTTCCCTCTAGAATTCTCTTCCCATTTTCACGAACAGAAACAAAAATTCTATTTACGGATACAAATGTTCCTAGAATGCTAAAAATAATTACCGAAGCTAGAATAGAAATAAGAGAAAAAAAAATCTCCCTCTGTTCCCATTGATACTTATTTTCTCCTTTGCGGTTTATGACACATAGACTGCATGTTTTCTTATGAAAGGGAATCATACAAAGGCATTGCTAAACACGTGAGGCATTTGTTAGTCTTATTATGCCAACCTTAGTATTCATTATTCATTTTCTTGTGATGTTGCAACACGATACAGAACTCATGCTGTATCTTTCATGGATCTTATACAAGCTCAGACAACTATGCTGTAAATGTTTAGAGAATGTTTATACTGTAAACATTGTTTATTCGGAGCTAAGAGAATACTTTCAAATCCTTCTCAATTCTTTATCTTTTTA
This sequence comes from Penaeus vannamei, assembly GCF_003789085.1. Taxonomy (NCBI): domain Eukaryota; kingdom Metazoa; phylum Arthropoda; class Malacostraca; order Decapoda; family Penaeidae; genus Penaeus; species Penaeus vannamei. Next base: position 2,173 of record NW_020871319.1, on the reverse strand, counting down.
ATTGCGAAATCCTTGCCTCGTGTTTAAACAGATTTTTTTTTATATATTTTTCTGTCATATTTTTGAGATTTCATTAATCTTAATCCTTTCCTTCTTATTCTATTCTTCCTTTAATTCCTTAGCTAGAAAAGTCAGGCCTGATAAAGAAAATGATAATTTATGTGACAACGATGATATTAATGATGATAATAGTAGTGATGATAATGATGAGGAGGATAATGAGGAAGAGGATAATGATGATGATGATGATGATAAAAATATAGATAAATGATAGTTATAACACAAATATTCTACTAACACTAGAAGTAATATGGAAATGGTTAAATATAATCACTAGTAATGATAATAATAGCTATTATATTAATGATGATAAAAGTAAAAGGAGCCGCAAAAAATAACAATGACGATTATTATAATAATGAAAAACAATTGTTATTATTATTTTTTTATTATTATTACTATTATTATTATTATTATTATTATTATTATTATTATCATTATTATTATCATTATGATAATAACAATGATGAGGATAATAAATGATGATAAATAATAACAGAAATGATTATGAAAATGACAATAGTAGTAACATTGATAATGATTATAAAACCAATAGTGATAATAATAATAATAATGATAATAAAAATAATAATAATGATAATAATAATGATAATAATAATAATAATGATAATAAAAATAATAATGATATAATAATGATAATAATAATAATAATAATAATAATAATAATAATATTAAATAATAACAGTGATAAGGATAGTAGTAGTAGTAGTAATGATATCAATAATGATAGTAGTAACAATAAAATCTATATAAAAAATACAACAAAAACAATAAAGATAAAAAAAATAATTACGATGACAATTATAATATTAATGATAGTGATAATAGTAAAGATGAGATAATTATAATGATAATGATGATGATTTTAATTTGATTATAATAATAATGATGATGATTTTATTTTAATGATGACAATGATAAAAATAATCATGATGACAATAGTACTATTATTACTACTAGTAACGTTGGTAATAATATGAACAACAATTGTAACTGTAACTGATAATTGTAATTATAACAGGGATAACAATAAACAAAAAATGAAAGTAGTAGATAAATGAAAAACAAATGAATCGATACACATCAGTAAAAAAAAAAATAATTACAAAAAAAATGCCATTTTCTCTTTGTCAAATAATTTTTACGAAGAACGCGTAAACCAGAAAGAGACAAAGATACGAAAAGAAAACAATAATAATGTTTGACCTATCCAAAATGTAACGAAAAGACGGTTCTCTACACCTCCAGTTTATTGCATTCCGAGCCATGTCTGTGACCGGCAGCCGAGGCAGGTGGAGCGACTTGACAACAGAGGAAAATAGTGATTAAAATAGGGAAAAAAATATGTTGTGTAATATGTAGTTTTCGATCGCATAAGAAAAGATTCGTGTTCAAATTAGCTTATTTATTTTCATTTTTTTATGTTAGCGAAGTACAAGAAAGGATAAGGATGGTTTACTATAAATAACAGAAAATATCGTATTTTCTTCTGATTATTGTTAATCCATTTTTCTTCTTCTTCTTCTTCTTCTTCTTCTGAACGGCTATAATTCTTTCGAGGATATAGTGAAAATATTTAAGAAATTTTATATATGTAAGTGTGTATGGCCACACACGACACACGGGAATTTAGTGAAAATATTTAAGAAATTTTATATATGTAAGTGTGTATGGCCACACACGACACACATACACACACAAGCGTCTGTATATGTGCATGTTTACGTTATATATCCTGTCCATAGATTATACCTTGACGTGGTGAGCAGCTTTCGTATTTTCATTACAAAGGCCATGCTAGAAATATATTGGAGGCCGGCCAGCTGATACATATATATGTAAATATATGTACATATATATTGTGAGTATATATATATATATATATATAATATATATATATATATTATATATATATATATATATATATATATATATATACATTATATATATATATATATATATATATATATATAATATTATATATATATATACATTATATATATATATATATATATATATATATATATATAATATAATATATTATATATATATATATATATATATATAATATATATATATATATAGTATATAT
>NW_020871318.1:314276-315935 GCF_003789085.1 Penaeus vannamei | reverse complement strand
TATGTTAGATTAAGTTTACGTTATTTTATGTTATGTTATGTTTATGTTAGATTAAGTTAAGATATTTTATGTTTGTTATGTTATGTTAAGATTAAGTTTACGTTATTTTATGTTGTTATGTTATGTTAGATTAGTTAAGTTTACGTTATTTTATGTTATGTTTATGTTAGTTAAGTTACGTTATTTTATGTTGTTATTATGTTATGTTAGATTGTTACGTTATTTTATGTTGTTATGTTAGGTTAGATTATTTACGTTATTTATGTTGTTATGTTATGTTATGTTAGATTAAGTTTACGTTATTTTATGTTGTTATGTTATGTTATGTTAGATTAAGTTTACGTTATTTTATGTTGTTATGTTATGTTAGATTAAGTTTACGTTATTTTATGTTGTTTTGTTATGTTATGTTAGATTAAGTTTACGTTATTTTATGTTGTTATGTTATGTTATGTTAGATTAAGTTTAGTTATTTATGTTTTGTTATGTTATTTTAAGTTTACGTTATTTTTGTTATTTTGTTATTTGTTATGTTTATGTTATGTTATGTTAGATTAAGTTTACGTTATTTTATGTTGTTGTTATGTTAGGTTAGATTAAGTTAACGTTTTTTATGTTGTTATGTTATGTTAGATTAATTACGTTATTTATGTTTGTTATGTTATGTTAGATTAAGTTTACGTTATTTTATGTTGTTGTTATGTTATGTTAGATTAAGTTTACGTTATTTTATTGTTATGTTATGTTATGTTAGATTAAGTTTGTTATTTTATGTTATGTTATGTTATGTTAGTATTTAAGTTTACGTTATTTTATGTTGTTATGTTATGTTAGATTAAGTTTACGTTATTTTATGTTGTTATGTTATGTTAGATTAAGTTTACGTTATTTTATGTTGTTGTTATGTTATGTTAGATTAAGTTTACGTTATTTTATGTTGTTGTTATGTTAGGTTAGATTAAGTTTACGTTATTTTATGTTGTTATGTTATGTTATGTTAGATTAAGTTTACTTATTTTATGTTGTTGTTATGTTAGGTTAGTTAGTTTACGTTATTTTAATGTTGTTGTTAGGTTAGGTTAGATTAAATTTACATTATTAGTTGTTGTTATGTTAGGTTAGATTAAGTTTACGTTATTTTATGTTGTTGTTATGTTATGTTAGATTAAGTTTACGTTATTTTATGTTGTTGTTATGTTAGGTTAGGTTATCAGCTCACCGTCTTCCCTCTCTGGGCTCCCTCGAACAGCTCACCGTAGCCCCGGCAACGAAAATCGTCAGCCAGCGCATTTATCGGCAATAAAACTCGCCAAATAATGTGTGAAACAAACCACAACTATGTAACAAGCCTCCTAGCGAGAGCGTCGGAATATCTTTCGGTGTGATTGCTTGCAACAGCTGCAACCTACTTCCTTCTTTGGGGTTGGGAGTCCCTGTTCCGATTTACATTTTTAAACAAACTTCCCCCCCAAAATATTGCTAACGCTTTCAATTGTGCGGGTAATAACGAGGAGCCACAACCGGCTTGTTCCTCCTGTCCCTTCTTCTCATTCTCGTTCTTTCATTTCCTCTCCTTTTCCCTCTCCCGTCTCTCCTCCGATTGGGAAAGATGGTCTCTCTCCTCTCTCTCCTCTTACTCATTCTCCTTTTTAGGTTTGA
>NW_020871318.1:291776-296776 GCF_003789085.1 Penaeus vannamei | reverse complement strand
GTAAATATTACCTATAAGAACACCTCTAAAACACATAGCATTTGTAAGATATGAAGACACCTTTCAGAAAATCCTCTAATTCTGGAAGAATCAACTGCTGTAGAGCTGCATCATGTTTTAGTATTATCATCCTGATTTCCTTTCATTTGCTTCCTTCCTTTCTTTATTTCTTTCCTCCATAAAAAAAGGACATACTAGATTGAGTTAGCACTACACAATACACTGTTTTGACTCGCACAAAACAAAATTCACTGTGTTTAGTTGTACAGATAACTGTCTCAGTAAAGAGAATTTCAGTGCCAGCCACAACGTGCAACATACTTACTTCAGTATTTTTCCCTTGTTTAAATCTATCATTCACACATCTCATGTTATATGTACCCTTTTTTTTAATCTATTTTCTTCTTTGCTCTTTGTGTCTGCATTAACACCAAGACATCCTACTAAAAACAAACAAAAATAATAATAAAGTATTAGGTTGATTATTGAGACTACAAAATCCCAATCCTAAATACCACTTTATCTTTTCATCAAAACATTTAGACTTGAAAATAGGAAATAAAACATATATCCTGATGTATCCAGTCATTACTACATAACCACATATACCACACACTTTCTTTGGTCATTTTATCTTTAAGGCATGTGTTTGGTAGCTTACCCTTCTCATGAGTGCTTTCATCCTCTTATTCACAGTAACTACAAGAAAAGTAACACTTAAAAAAAAAGTAGAAAAGACGTTACGTGCAACTTGAAATATATTTATCTACAAATACATGTTAAACTGCCTTAATTTATCACTACATAGTGGTGATCCATGTTAGGTTGACACCATTGTGAAATATTTAGAATGTTTATGCTTTATCCTCAAAAGGTCCACTCTAAGAGAATATATCAAGAATTCTACAATAAATGAACTGGAAATTGTTAGAGAATACTATAGCTGATAATCTGACAAAATGCAAGTTGTACCAACTTTCAGCTGGAACTTGCTATATAGTTAATGGACAGTATATAGATCTTATCTATCACAGTGAGATCTAGAATGAGCAAAAAACATGAATCTGTCATACTAATAATAGGTGCGAAATGGTTATCAACCATTATCTATTATCAACCACTGCAAAAATTTGTAAGGAATGAAAATATATTATTTCACATTACAGTCAACAATTGAATACAAATGAAAATGTGTTAAGTCATGTTTCATGGAATCAAGATACATTCGTTTGCTACACCATAATTCTCTTTGGTTCTGATAAAATGGAAAAAAGAACACTTTTCAATATACAATGAAGGAAGACTAGAAGCCTTATTCTGTTATATATATATATATATATATATATATATATATATATATATATATATATATATATATATATATATATATATATATATTTTCATGTGTGTGTGTGTGTGTGTGTGTGTGTGTGTGTGTGTGTGTGTGTGTGTGTGTGTGTGTGTGTGTGTGTGTGTGTGTGTGTGTGTGTGTGTGTGTGTGTGTGTGTGTGTGTGTGTGTGTGTGTGTGTGTGTGTTTTCAAACATTTAACACAAAATGTTTTACATGCATACATGTCATGCATAACTTGCAAAATAAATGTTTTAAAGATTATGCTTTAATTTATTCATGCTTCCACTTGTTACTTTCCTTGTAACTTATCCAGCAAGAATTCTTAAATTATATATTAACAAATTCCACATAACATACACTCAATAAACACATAAAAATGTTAATTTCAATAATTTTTTCTTAGTTTTTTCATAGAATATAAATCCTAATTTTCAAGTCCCATACATGAAAATATAGCTAATATCATCTGTACCAATAGAATCACAGTACTTAATATATACTTCCCATGATTTTACAAACAAGTAAAACACTTAGCACTGTTCCAACTGAAGCTGCTGCTGTATGTGATGATTTACTGCAATAATCCTGTAAGACAAAAAAAAAATGTATCATTAAGAAAATTGACATAGCTTTTATAAATCCCTTTAACTAAATCATTCAAAATGTTTACTCTACATATATTCCAAAATGTTTACTACATCTTCTAACTACTGAGCCTGAGAAACCAATATAATTACCTAAAGGAGTATTCAGATCCAAGCCATGACAAGTATCTAAGGCTTTCATTAAAAATTGCTGTCTGGTTACTTTGTGAAGTACAACATAACAGTTTGTATGCGGAGTCTATTTAGCTTGATCTATCAGGCAATCAAATTTGCATATTTTGAACAACAGTATATCAGCTACTCAGATAGATAATCAAATGCCAATCCACTGACAATGTTGATACTTCATGCACTCATTAAATGGTCAACTATATTTAAGTGTTCTCAGGACATTAGATATTCATTGTCATAAAAAAATCCATACACTAAGCTTCAGACTTTGAGAAATACAACATTTGTGAAACTATCAATCCTATCATGGTACTTACTGTTGAGTTACCCATGAGGCAGCTTGATGGCCGTCTTCTGAACCTTGCTTGATATGCACAAGGTTTCACTGTAGTAACTCTTTCTGGTGTGATATTTGGAAGACTGGAGTATACACCACATTCTTCTGGTTTTGTTTCAATGGCAACCAGAATTGCATTTGCCTTTACTAGACGTCGTACCCAAAACTGCAAATACAAATTATTGATATAAAATGACACCCTGTTTTGATATCCTACAATGTATACTGTTCTAATTTCTCTATGCTATTGGTCCATCTTTAACATATCATGCTTCTCTTACAGTGACTGCAGTGGTTTTACAAAAATTCACAAACAAACACTCTAGTATAAAAACAAAAATTATATGGACAGATAACAATTTTAGTATTCGGTGATTTCCATTTACTTTCAATTACCTCTGAAATTTATTTTGGCAATATACATTACTGAAAGTTTTTTGTATCTAACAGTGTTGTTGTCCTTTCAGCAAACATAGAAAGTTGCAAGTGTAATATCTTTCTGTCATCATTAGGCTTTTACAGATAGCATATTGATGCAATCTTTTCATGATTCATCCACAGATGCATCCTACTGGTCATATCTGTACATTATAGTGTGCTATTCTCATATGAATAATTCCTGCATAATAGTATAAACACACACAAGGACATTGACAGATAAAAGTCTATAAAATCTTCCTGGAATTCTAAAAACAAGCATGCCTGACAAAAGAAACTCACCTTTGCTGTATGGTTGCTACAATGCATTACAGCAGAATGACGTGTGTTTTCACCAAAATAATAGATGGCTTGGGACATGACACATGACTCCTGTCCCCCAATTTGAGTCATGCCCCACTCAGACCATGCCTCAACGCTTGGAGACATTAATGCCACAACACAGCTTGAGGAATGAAAATAAAGTGGACAGCATGAGTCTCTTCCAATAAGATTTAATTTATAGGGAAAGGTAGATTTAATATAACATCAACTCTCTGAGGTTTACATGAAAAACCTCACAGTACAAGAGATGCAACTGAGACATTTTAATTAAACTTCATCATCCATTGTGCTATCAAGTTTTCATATTCATTCATATCTTATTCTACTTCATCTCAATGACCTCCATTCATAGGTCCTATATGTCATAAAACCTCTTTTGGCTTTGCTAGACATAATTCTAATCTTACCTAAATGAAGTTTTATTTTCAAAATCATGATAAATGAGACTTGCTACACAGTTTTCATGCATATTGAACTGATTATGTTAGGTTGCCAGTATACATGCCATGTATGGCATTGAGCATACTCTATGTTGTTTGTGTAAATGCCATTTGTTATTTGTCCCTGATTTAAGTTACTGACAAGGTAAAGCCTTCCAAAGTAAGCTTGAAGGCTCTTTATAGCTTTATAGCAGAGCAGAGAAAACATGTTTCCTGTCTTTCTAAGCACATTAGTGACTTGCACATTACACTTGATACCTGGCTTGGTATGGCATGAGAGAAAATTGTTTCAAAAGATTAATTGGCTCTGTAATAAATGTATTACAGCAATATATATATTTTTTATCATCAATTCTGATTTTCAGAATAATAAAGAAAGTATACAAAGAAAAGAGAGCAAAGAAAAAAGAAGGTAAGAAACATTAAATCAGTTTAGATTAAGATTGAAAGATAAAAAATCATTCCCATTATCAAACATACCTAAATATCATATATCGCAGATAATCAGCCCAAGAAAGTATCTCAATCAGGAAACCAGCCACAAGTTTCAGAGGATTTGGAATAAGGAAGCTTCTTGGACCTGCACTTGTTCCCTTGGTCTTTGACTCTTTGCAGATAGCCTGTGTGTTCACTCGTTTTTCCATGTTATAAATACTTGCATTATACAGATGCTCCATTAAAGGTATGTTCAGATCTCCAAGGAACATCCCCTGAAGGGTTACTCCATGTAGCTGTTGGTATAAAAACAAAATCAATGGATAATTCATGTGATAGCTGTCAATTAAGATCACAAATGATCACTCTGTTAAACTCATTAAGTGATAAAACAGTCAGTCTTTTTCCAAAGCACAGATAATATACTCATGATATCAATTCGGCCAGTGCATTATTCCATCTTTCATAGAACATCATATATAAAAGAAAATATAACAGCAACTTCTAGCACCCAACCTCCTCTTCATTTGAAGTGACGATGAGCCCTCCATCATCCACTAACAGAAGAAGGTAGTTCTTGTCCCAGTCAGTCCTTAGCAACATAGTCTTAAATTCACTATGCAAGTAACTGGCTGTCAGGTTTACACCCACAACTGTAAATAAGACCAAAAACTTTGCTTTATATTTGAAAACTAGCACAGCAGAAAAAAAAAATCAAAATCTTAAAATAATAAAAAAGAACTCATTAATCCTGCACAACATAGAACTGCACACGAACCTCCGGCCATTACTTCATAATTCTTAGCAACTTTAACTGGGGCTGATAAAAAGGCACCAAGGGCATGGGGAATGATGGCGATTCTGCTTGACAGTTCTCCCCTTCGTAGGGCTGGGTTGT
>NW_020871318.1:276776-284276 GCF_003789085.1 Penaeus vannamei | reverse complement strand
CTACAGACTAGTCACATCCAAAACATGATTGGAATATTTTTTCTCCTTATCATGCATAGATATATCTAGCTGATTTAATATATCCATACACATTAAACACTCTTTCCTTGTCATGTTCTTCATTATTGAACACCGACTAAATACTGCTATTGGCTCTGAGATAGTGCAAAACTTAGGCCCAGTCATAGGTCTTACCACACGCTCTTGGTAGAATGTTATCATTGACTCTGCTATAGGGAGGGCCTGAGGTCTTGCTAGCACTTGCAAATAGTCCTATAAAAAGTGTGTTGGGCTTAATGTGCAATTCAAGTACATATAATCCCAGAAGCCTAGCTGCTTCTAAAGATGAAATTCAGCAACAGAATCATGCCAGGCATCAAAGTCCCTCAGTTCCTCTCCCTAAGAAAAAGTGAAATGGGTGAGAAATGAGAAATATCAGAGCCCAAGAAAAAAGGTATTAAAAATTCATGAACAGAAGGTGTGCTTAAAAAATATATATATATACTGTTGTGGCTAGAGCAAAGATTGGCAGCTCAGAAGTGGTATGGCTGCAAATCTCAAGTAAAGGATTGGAAAACAACGGTAAATCATGAATAACCAACAAAGCAAACTTTTCATCTTCTTTTCTAAGGTTTAAAGAAGTGATAATGTAATATTGAAAATGCATCATAAAACAAAGAAAAGAAATAAAAATGGCAGAAATAAAACAGAAAGCAAAACAAAAAAATATCATCAAAAGATTCTCAAGCTTCCTATTTGCTTTTAAATCATTAGTAATGGAATTAGACAATATAAGATCTTCATCCAAATGATGTCATAGAAATGAATTCTTCTACTGACTAAACCCATTTTTTTCAGACAAAAAAACAAATAGGAAACAAAGTATTATGATGGCAAGTGTACAGCAAAACCAAATCAAACCTTCCAATACCTTTCTCCCTGAAATCAGAAGTTAGGCTTTGAAGATATCTGTTGCAGGAAAACAAGCAAAACATAAGAACAAAGACAGAACATTAATACCTGCAAAACTCAAGCACAAAGCAAAATAAATATTACCAAGACTCACATCTAAAAAGTGACATTATTCACATCTTAACCTTTGTCTTCTTTAAATCAAATTTTTCGTATAAAACATATATCACAACACAAATGGGAAACACAAATAAAGGACTACATCAAAACACTAAGAAATACATAATGCCATACAATTTTTAACATAGAAAGATAATGTCTACTATTTAAAAGAAATTTAATACAACTGAGTTGGCAGATACCAAAAGATTTTAGTTCCAAATAGTGCATAAGTACCCTAAATATTTCTAAACATTAAAGAAAAGATGAAAAGAAAGGGGCATCATAGCATTTTGATATACTGAAAAATGCATAAGTATAAGCTACATCCATGCAACCATCATATTTTGTCTAGCAGTCTCTTTAGCTTTAAACAACTTGGAAAATCTATGTCAGGAAATTCAAAATTCTTGCAACAAATCTTTACTGATGCTGCAACAACAAAGTCTGATGGCATTGCTAACAAAGAAGATGAGCAGAGTTACTTTGAGTTACTTTGGGAATCTGTCAACTCAAGGTATTTGAAGAACATTACAATTTTGATGGATGAAAGAGGGCCCTCCACCAATGTTTGCTCTAAAGAAGAAAAAATACACACTTTAGTAATGAAGACTGTCACCACACCACCACATCAAATGACCAACCCTCTGCATGGGTTAACTCTGGTTTAACTTAATCCCAATGAAACTGGAAAAAGGGAGAATAGGCTGATGCACATAAGGGTGTGATGAGGATGCAGAGAGTAGTCGATAATAATAAGTCCAAAAAACCACAGAGCTGAGTATACAGCAGAGATTTTTGTTAGGCAATTGAAAGGTTTTTTGTGTGAAGAAATGCACCTTGTTTCAATGGTAGAGACCCATAATTTAAGACCAAACTTCATTATCATAGCAAATAAGTAAAATAGCACAATCAATGATGATGAATAGCTCAAGTATTGCAAAACCTTCCAACTACCAAACTTGAAACAACACTTGGAAAGAATAGGAACAAGACCAAAAACTGTATGAAAGGGTGTTAGGGGTAGACTCCAGTACGGGACTCGGTCTCAATTACCACAGCACTTGTGTACGCAGTTGTATATTGGTCAGAAAGGTTTCCTTTCAGGGGGTGAGCAGGGGAGAGTAAGCTTGTATACGACTCCTGAAAGAACATCATATTAAGCAATCACATTGCAAAAATACAAGAGTAATAGAAAAGAATTATCATCCTTCAATGAAAAGAAAATTCTTAATGACAACAATCAGACTGAAAAGATATCCTTTTTAATCCAGATTTACCAGTAGATATTTGATTAAATTTCAAACCACATATGTAATAGAAGCATCCATTCTGTTATATAATAAATGCATCTTTATAAAGAAAGATATTACATTTACACACATGAACACACACACGCACGCATGCACACGCACACGCACACACACACACACACACACACACACACACACACACACACACACACACACACACACACACACACACACACACACACACACACACACACACACACACACACTAACACTCACACTCACACTCGCATGCACGCATGCACGCATGCACACACACACACACACTAACACTCACACTCGCATGCACGCATGCACACACACATGCATGCATGGACACACACACACACACGCACGCACCCACGCGCGCACGCATGCCACACGCCGCAGGCATGCATCCACACACACACAAACACAGTCAAAATCACAATACCTTAATATTGTCTTAAATTTAATTAAATACCATCTGAAAAAACATAAGGAAACACTATGTAAAACATTAGTTCTATTTTGGACATGTCACCTGTGCTTGTACACTATTGTAAAGAAGAGAAAAATTATTAAACATGTAAAACATTATCCGCCTGCTTTCTAAGTACTCTTCACTCTGTCTGAAAAGCTGTACAAATAATTTCTAAAAAAGAATTTTTGTTATTGAAATTTTTGCAAAAGGCCACATGAAGTGCATTCTAAGAAATAGTTCATTGATTTTTTTCAATAATGGAGATCTGAAACTGAATCCTTCAAAAACTGTTTTATTTACTGACATTATATGTAACTGATTTTATTTTTCCATAATACAATTATCTATATACATTACAAAAGTACATACTGCACTGACAAAAGAAAGTCTATCTAGAATCTGGTCTGGTCTGTCACATTCATCAACACTTCAATTCATGTCCACACTGAATGTGTCATTGCCACCTGATTTTGCTCAGATTTTGGAGAATTTGCCCTAGGTATATCTTCCTAATTTTGAACTTGCTCTTGTAGATAAACTGTCCTAAATTCAGCTTAGTCTTTAGTTTTTACTCTGTATTCTATGCATTTAAAGTATACCATGATAAAGTGCAACTCTTAGTTAGCTAGCAGTATTATGACCAAAAGGAATTTTTCATAAAAAATGTAGCTATTACAAAAAATGCAGCATAATCCAACCTAAACAGATTATTCTCTAATAACAAGTACTTTAGAACAACTACTATACAGACAAAGGTGAAATCTAAAATATCTGAGCAATAATCAAAAGAGCAGAGAATTTTTTCTTACTGTACACAAAACTTTAATGATAAAAAAGTGAATCCTAAACAAAAAAAGGTCCCAAATATTTTTGAAAATTTTGCCATGACTTCATATGACCTTACCTTGATAAACCAAGCATCTATACATTATGCTAAAAATATTGAAACTCTGTTACTTTCCTTAATGCTTGTGTCTAATATGGGAAAATTCTTCTCAGCAACAATGATAGTTGCTGCACCCAAAAATAAACATTAACATGCCCTCTTATCATATACATCAAATAGACATATATAGATGAACACATTTCAAACAAGATACCCATAACTCAAAGACATTTCATTATACAGAAAGCAAGATGAACAAATTGATAAAATAAACTTACTTGTATTTTTGTTCTGACACTACTTCTTGTAGTGATAACCGAATACTGTCCTCCTGTTGAGCAAGCCATCTGTTTTAACACTGCTGTAGGGATGGGATGTGGTCCCACAGCATATGTAAATACTCTCACATCCTTTGTATCCTCATCTGCCTTGTATCTGATGAAGAAGGTTAGTTTTAGTTACACTTTCATTCAATCACTTCACAACTCATTCTGGATAGAAGTGTATGATATTAATGATAATGCATAAGACTGTGGGTAACACTACATGATCATGGGACACCAAATATATGTGCCATAAATATTTCCAATTCCATTCAAGAAGATCTCTGGCGGCAAGTTTTGCATAATCTTTATTTACAACCTAGCTATCTGTCTTTAGCCACTGAATGACACCAATCTGCATTTCCCTTAAAGAGGCAGATTGGTTTTTGGCAATCACTAACTTCTTAAAGATCTCTTCCGGCCATTCAGTTCCTCCATCGCTGAAGAGCATGATCGTTTTGTGGCACTGAGCCCCTTCTCCTCTTGCCTTGGTTTGTGAATACTGAAACATAATGGAAAAAAAATTAATATCATTTGCATGCAACTTTCACTTTATGAACATTCACAGACATACAGAGGAAATGGGATTAATACAGGTGTATGGTAGAGAAATGTAACTAGTAGAGGTCATTTGTTTTTCTTACATTTCTCTTATTTCATTTATGATAGTCTATGACAATTCAATAATATTTGTTTATGCTATATATATGCTCACATATAAATATGTTTGAGTTCTCATAAAGACGAAACAAGCTAACAAATCAAATCATGTAGCACTACTGATTTCCATATTCATCGACACTTCATAATTCTGCTTAAATCTAGATGCAGTAATGGTATCCAATTATGATTTTCTATAGAATGCCTTTCAACAACTCTTTTGAAGATATCAGATCATCACAAGTACAAACAAAACTGAGAAAGAGAACATTTACAATAAGAAGTATATATAAACATGATACACATATGTGTATATATAAACAAGATACACATCTTTGTATATAAAAACATGATACACATCTTTGTGGATATAACTATCTAAAATTCAATTTTTTTTTTCTTATGTGTCGAGCATTCATCTTGGAAATGTGCTTTATTCACAAGAGAAGGTAATTAGTACCCTTTTTTCTTTGGCATACAATCTTTGTTAATTAGTTTTTTCCAAATGTTGAAAAATAAAGTGCATTATCTGCTCTATATTAAACAAACCTAATTATCAACAAATAAAATAACCGTTTCCTACAGTAAGAAAAAATAAAAATAAAAAAAGAAAATGAAACCATTTTTGTATTTACATCATATCACATGTTACATACAAAAAATTGTTTCAAAACAAAGATCAGATCTGAATACATCCTCAATCTTAAAGCAGAAGATATAAAAATGAAGTAAACACTAACCTCTTTGAAGGCCTTAAGTGCAAACTCCAATGCATTTGAGTAGCTCGCTATGCCGCCATCTTCAAGTTCATCAATTGCCCGAAATAATAGTTTTTTGTTGCTAGTGCTTGCTTGGACTAAATTTTGATGGCAGCCTTCATTCTCTTCTTCTGTTCCATTTGCCTGAAAAAATTAAAGCTTTTTTAACTTTCAATTTCTGTGCGATATTGGTGACAATTATGTAATATATTTTTGTAATATGAATCTGTCAAGAGTTAAAAAAAAAAGAAAAATGTTAAAAATGGTAGTTTCTTTGGTTAAGTCATAAAATAACTTACCTTGCAATATGTACAGTTATTCACCCACTCCGTTGTGTCATTAAACTGAAAATTAAGCCATACATAAATAAGGGTAATGGCATGCATATACATGATGTTTCTGCATTTCCTGATTTTCTGCAGTTACAAGTATGCACTGATTTATTTTTAAAATATCCAATATATTCTAAAATATTAATTCATACTGTAAGAAAGAAAGTATTCAAGTCATATACAATAATACAACAACAAAAAAACATATGTCAAAAGATAAAGCTGAATATGATTAAGAAAAAATAGTATAATAAAAGAGACAAGAATTTCTAAATCAACTTGGCTTAAACTTTCAAAGGTTCTATAAAACAATGCAGGATATAGATTAACTATTAACCTATCATGGATGACATATGCTTTCTATGGCTATAAATAAGGATGCTCTGTTTCTTAGACCTGGATAACTTTTTTTAAAGCAATGAGTGCAATATATGCAGTTCTGCAATATCCCTTGTAAATTATTACCTTATCATTCATCATGAAAAACTAAGAAAAGTAAAAAAAAAGCTCAAAGCACCAGGCATGTGTTGTCGTCAGCCTCTGACTCAACCACTCAACGTCTTTGTATATTTCAGATAAAGTCACTTGAAGAGCAAAAGGTACACTGTCTTTCATATATAAGAAAATATGAAACTTAACACCATACTCACTGCCGCAACATTTACAAAGTCATTTTCACCTAGAGTGTCAATTAGGGTTTTTACAGCCCATTTCATGATTGTAAATGTCTGTCCATGAACACTGCCACTCCTGAGGGGAAAAAATAAATTAAAAAAATTATTATTAACTCTAATACAAAATATTACTACCATTTAAACATTCTACCAATCTTCCATTAACTCCAGTTATTAATACTATCACATCAGCAACTTATATGCACTTACAATTAATCCAGGGCAGAAAGATCTTTTGTCTATATATAATGAAACAAAATTTGAAGGGAGATTGGTTAACTATATAATTATTCTCAAAGAATATTAATGAATTTGTAGAACATCATCTTCAAAGATAGCTCTTTCTTTTAAAGTTGTAATAATCAAACAAGAAAACATACTACTATGGGAACATCTCATAAACCAGAGACTGCTATCCAACTGTTACATCATATCAAAATTATCATATGAAAAATGGGCAAGCAGAGAAGGCCATATACTTTAACAAACAAACAAGCACATACCTGTCCATAAGAATAATCATATCCTTTGGTGGAACGGAGCCCTGAACATACCAAGGTCGCAGACGTGCATCATACAGGTCTATCAAATTGGGAGGAACATACCACCTAAGGAAATAAAATTAGGTTTTCATAAAATCATGCACTCATCATTGGAATAAACGTTTCCTACTGAAATATATAAAATTCAAACATAACTTGCCTCTCAAAAATAGTTTTTCTTATTTCAGTACATTCAAATACTAATAACAATCCTTTTCAAATTCTTTTTGCAATACACCTTAACAACAGTACATATTTTACAATGATTACTATATATTACTTAGCAAATGCTATGTCATTTTAAATGCTTAAAATAATTCATATCTTCTACTTTCTTCTCTTCTTGAGAAGAGAAGAGAGTTATTGATATCCTCCTGTTCACATTCTACTATATATTAAGTTTTCTACAACAGTAAGGAAATATATATATGAAGTCATCTACCCTTCCCTATATATCTTCACACTACTCACGTTGTTGCTGGATAAACTCGCATAAAGCCTG
>NW_020871318.1:251776-256776 GCF_003789085.1 Penaeus vannamei | reverse complement strand
AGAGGAGAGAGAGAGAGAGAGAGAGAGAGAGAGAACGAGAGAAGAAGAGTGCAAAAGAACGAGAGAGAGAAGAGAGCAAAAGAACGAGAGAGAGAGAGAGCAAAAGAACGAGAGAGAGAGAGAGAGAGAACGAGAGAGAGAAGAGAGAGAGCAAAAGAACGAGAGAGAGAGAGAGAGAGAGAGAGGGAGAGAGAGAGAGAGAGAGAGAGAGAGAGAGAGGAGAGAGAGAGAGACGAGAGAGAGAGAGAGAGAGAGAGAGAGAGAGAGAGAGGAGCAAAAGAACGAGAGAAAGAAAGAGAGAGAGAACGAGAGAGAGAGAGAGAGCAAGAACAACGAAAGAGAGAGAGAGAGCAAGAGAACGAAAGAGAGAGAGAGAGCAAAAAGAAACGAGAGAGAGAGAGCAAAAGAACGAGAAAGAGAGAGAACCAGACGCTACTCCCAATCTCACACCTGTCCATCTCGCACTCGGACTTGACGCGAGACATCCGAGTGACTGCTTCCTCTCGTCTCTCAATTCGTCCTCGTTAAAGCCTTCCTATCCTCATTCTTTGTGGCTTTTCGGTGTTGCCTCTCTCTCTCTCCCTCTCCTCCCTCCATTCTCCTCTCCCTTCTCCCTTCTCCCTTTTCTTCTTGATTATCTTCCGCATTCTTACATTCATAAACGGTTATTTATTGTTTCATCTTCGAGAATTTGAAATTTCCCTTCTCCCTTCTCGCCTTCTTCTTTGATTATCTTCCGATTCTTTAATTACTAACGGTTATTTATCGTTTCATCTTCGAGACTTGATTAACTCTCATTCTTACAATCATAATTTTTCATTCTTGACGTGTGATTTTCTCGTATCCGTACATATATAAACCATAATAACGTTTCATTTTTTTAAGATTTCAATTTTCTTTTCATTCTTTCGTCACGACCGAAGACAGTTTCTCTCAAGAACTTCAAGTAAAGACTCAAGTTTATCGTCAATTAATCTGTCTGTCCTTGGGCGAAGTTGAGGTACATAAGGCAGGAAAGGAGGAAGAAGGAAGCACGAAGGGACGGGAAGGAGGGAACGGACAGCAAAAAAAGAGGGAAGAAGGAGAACGTAAGAAAGGAGAATAAAAATAAATGAAGGGGAAAAAGATGTAGAATCGAAAGAGAATAGGAAGAGTTAAAGGAGAAAAAAGTAAAAAGGAATAATGCCTTCGGCAAAAGATTGGGAGGGAAGCGCGACGTGTATGCGGTGCGTGAGTGGGTGGAGTGTCCAACATACTGGCCCTGGGTCCCGAGTGGGGTGGAGAAAGGGGAGGAATGAGAGAGAGAGAGAGAGAGAAGAGAGAAGAGAGAGAGAGAAGAGAAGAGAGAGAGAGAGAGAGAGAGAGAAGAGAGGAGAGAGAAGAGAGAGAAGAGGACAGACGAGAGAGACAGACTTACAGACATAGAGAGAGAGAAAGAGAGATGGAAAGTAAGTTACAAAACTAGGCGAAAAGAAAAGACAAAAGCAGAGAACACAAAACACCACAAGATAATTCACCTTCGTAACTTATTAAAACTAAAGAAAAAATTAGGGGGAAAGACAATAACAGCAATAATAACCAGCAAAGGGCGCGACACGTTAAAAAAATATATACATTGTGTTTCACTTCCCGATTCTACTCGACCAAACTGCAATTATTTTTTCTTAAACGCAGAAACATATGGTTTTTGACCTGATGCTGTTCTCTGTCTCTCTCTCTCTCTCTCTCTCTCATCTCCTCTCTCTCTCTCTCTCTCTCTCTCTCTCTCTCTCTCTCTCTCTCTCTCCTTTCTCTCTCTCTCTCTCTCTCTTCTCTCTCTCTCTCCTCTTCTCTCGTCTCGTTCGTCTCTCTCTCTCCTCTCTTCTCTCGTCTCTCTTCTATCCTCCTCTCTCTCTCTCTCTCTCTCTCTGAGTGCTCTGCTCTCTCTCTCTCTCGCTCTCCGCTCTCTCTCTCTCTCTCTGCTCTCTCTCGCCTTCTCTCTTCTCTTCTCCTCTTCATCAGTCTTCTCTCGGTCCACTCTCCTCCTCTCTCTTCCTCTCTCGTCTCTCTCTCTCTCTCTCTTCGGGTATCGGTATATGTTGCATCTGTATACTAATAAATACATATAACCTTCCCTTAGTACTTATTTCCGTGTGAGCAACAATATAAACAAATACAATTTATTCGAAGTAAAAGTTGTCTAATTAATAGTGTCAGTAATGGTGTTGGTGATGGTGATTCAGTGGCAATGGCTGTGGTGCTGATGGAGATATTAACAATAAGTAATTGAAATTGCCACCACGCATCCGAACACGCACTCATCCGCGGGTACCTGGCAACACACACATGCATATATGTATACGTGTGCATATTCAGCATATGTTTTTTTTATATACGTGAGCTTGGCATGTGTGTGTGTGTGTGTGTGTGTGTGTGTGTGTGTGTGTGTGTGTGTGTGTGTGTGTGTGTGTGTGTGTGTGTGTGTGTGTGTGTGTCTCTCTCTCTCTCTCTCTCTCTCTTCTCTCTCCTCTCTCTCTCTTCTCTCTCTCTCTCTCTCGTATCTATATAATATATATATAATATATATATATATATATATATATATATATATATATATATATATATATATGTATAATCAATGAACAATCATCAAATAGAGATCTCCACCGCCGCCCATCCCCGCTGACCCTCGGCAGCAAGGGCGGCGGCGCCTCATCCCCGAGGGCTATTTGGGCCTCGATCCGCCGCCCGTGTGACACAAGGGCCGCTTCCTCCGCGCCGCAATCCACACGCTATCATCTCCCTTTGTGTCCCGACGCCCACGTGCCCTCGAGCACTGCATGGCGGGCGTCACGTGATCGTCTACGCGCCCTGAAAGATCACGGGCGGGTGTGTGCGCTCCACGGCCCGCCCTCGGCTGCGTGGCACCGTGGCACAGGAAAGTGTCATCTCGCGTGGCACCGAGGAGAGCGAGGTCCAGCGGCGTCATCGATCACCTGACCCTCCCTCCCCCTGCCCTCTCCCCTGCTCCTCCCCCCTCGCCCCCTCCCTGATCCTCCCTCCCTCGGCCCCCTCCCTAGCAGGCCTACCCCTCCCTTCCCTCCGACCCTATGACACCTTCCTGCACATAACCCCCCACCCTCCTCTCTCTCTCCCTCCCTCCCTCCCGACCCCATGGCACCCTCCCTACACCCCCCCCCCTCCTCGCCACTCTCTCCCTCCCTCCGACCTATGACTCCCTCCTAACACCCCCCCACCCTCACTCTCTCTCTCCCTCTACCGACCTCATGCTAACCCTCCCTGCTCCCCACCCCCCCTTCCCTCTCCCCTCGCCTGGCCACCGCCCGCCGCTCGCATGATCCAATTGTGCGAATCAAACTCTAAACAGTCATTCAAACCGGCGTGACGAGGGATCCGGAATCCGATTAAGCGCCGCCGGGGAAGGGGGGGCGGCCGAGGGACCAGCGGCGGGCGGACAGGGTGTCGCTGCGGCCGCATGCGGTGAGGGAGGCCGACGCGGTTCTGTTAGGGAATGACCTCCCCCCCCCCTCTTCCCCACCCATTGACTCCCCTTCCTCCTCCCACCCACACACGCCCCCTCCTCCCTACCACTGACCCCACCCCCCTTCCCCACCCACTGACCCCCCTTCCTCCCCACCCACTGACCCCCCTCCTCCCACCCCCTGACCCCCTCTCCTCCCCACCCACTGACCCCCCTCCTCCTCCCACCCACTGACCCCCCCTCCTCCTCCCCACCACTGACCCACCCTCCCCCCCACCCACTGACCCCTACCCCCCTCTTAATCACCCCATACCTGCCCATCCTTCGCTGCGCCAAATGCCAGCCGATGTGGCACCTACTGTGCCCAGTGCCACTCCTTAGGCTCATTACAGCTGGTTGCACTTCCCGCCGAGCCCCATACAGTGCCTACGATTATTGGAAATACACACAGACCTAAGATATCTATTGTAACTACACACACATACCCTCAATACACAGTCACAGTCACACACAAACATACACACACACACCACACACACACACACACACACACACACACACACACACACACACACAACATACACACACACACACACACACACACACACACACAACACACACACACACACACACACACACACACAACAACACACACACACACACACACATACACTACACACACTCACACCCACACAGTATACACACACTCACACCCACCCACTCACATACATACACTAACACACACACACACACACACACACACACACACACACACACACACACACACACACACACACACACACACACACACACACACACACACACACATAATATATATATATATTAATGCGATAGGCTTCCCCAATCAGACGCAGCGTCCATCAGAACCAAATTCCCGAATCAACTCTGCCGGCATTTGTTTCCTCCAACCCGTGTCTCTGCATCATTCATCCTTCCCGGAAATCGAATGCAAAACAAAAGAGAAAGAAAAAATGGATGAATAAACAACTATGCCAATAAACAGAGAGAAGACAGATGAATAAACAATCTTTTTTTGCACAGCGTCCACGGTCAGACTGCCAGTTCGTCGACTATGCCAATCTATTTCAGTAACTTCGTACACATGGACGAACAGACGAGAAGGAGAAGTTAAAGATATCTTTCATTTATTTACGTTTGCTTTGTTAGACATCTTTTTTTTTTTCGTTTCGTTTTTTTCTGTATTTACGTTTGCTTTTGGACATTTTTTTTTTTTTTTTCATTTCATTTGCTTTGTTAGACATATTTTTTTCTTTTCGTTTTTCCTGTATTTACGTTTGCTTTGTTAGACATCTTTCTTTTTTTTCGTTTTTCCTACATTTTGTTTCTTTGTTTTCATTTTTTTCATTTACGTTTGCTTCGTTGGACATTTCTTTTTAGACATATTTCCAGTTTCTTTTCGTTTTTCCTGTATTTCGTTTGCTTTCGTTTTCTTATTCGAATTAACGAAGCAATTTCCTACAAGTGGGTCTGTACTTAA
>NW_020871318.1:231776-236776 GCF_003789085.1 Penaeus vannamei | reverse complement strand
ACCCATCCTAAGAAATAGGCCTATACACCCTCCAGCTACTTAAAACTGAAATGATAAATCCCGTATGTCTTTCAGTTGCAATTTATTTATAGAGTTTGATGAGTGAATGACTGATTTGAATGATCTTACGAGGAAATTTTATTATTTTACTTATTTTTTCACACACGTCCGTTAATCAGTAGACAAAACATGATGAGGAGGAAGAATTAAAATTCCTTAAGTCAGGATTCGTTTTCTTCTTCTTCTTCTTCTGCATCTTCTTCTGCTTCTTCTTCTGCTTCTGCTTCTTCTTCTTCTTCTTCTTCTTCTTCTTCTCTTCTTCTCTTCTTCTTCTTCTTTTGCTTCTTCTTCTTCTTCTTCTTCTTCTTCTTCTTCTTTTTAACACTTATTGGTTGTCGTTTTATAACTCAAATGTTTTAGCACAAGTCCTGTGTGTACAAACAGATACAGAAGGCGTGTCATAAACTTGTCGTTTGGTCTGTTTTAACAAGGATTTCATATGTTTCCACAGGTTACCTTCCATCTTCTGATAAAATTTTGACTTTCTTGTTGTCCTTAACTGTAAACGTATAATTTCTTGTGAAAAAATAGCATAATATAATAATCAAAATTAATGGTAAATGTTACATATGTGCAAAAGATCTTAACATCTTCATTTCCATGCAGCCACATTCCACTGCCATATGTTTAGTTTAGGTGTTTATAGTTTCATGAAAGTAGAATATTATCTTTTGTTTTCTTTGTTTTGTTGTTATAGTGTTTCCTAATCTCATGTAATATATATTTATGCTTTTATAGATGTTGCTTTATTTTCTCTCCCCTCTCACCTCTCTCTCTCTCCTCTCTCTCTCTCTCTCTCTCTCTCTCTCTCTCTCTCTCTCTCTCTCTCTCTCTCTCTCTCTCTCTCTCTCTCTCTCTCTCTCTCTCTCTCTCTCTCTCTCTCTCTCTCTCTCTCTCTCTCTCTCTCTCTCTCTCTCTCTCTCTCTCTCTCTCTTCTCTCTTCTCCCTCCCTTTTCTCCTTCCTCCCCTCCCTCCTCTCCTCCTTTCCTCCATCTCCCCTCCCTTCCCGCTCCTTCCTCTACCCACCCCCCTCCCTCGCTCCTCTTCCCTCTCCCTCTCCCTCTCCCTTCTCTCCCCTCCCTCCCTCTTTCCTTCTCCCCTCCCCTCCCTTCCCCTCCCCTCTCCCTCTCCCTCCCTCTCTTTCTTTCACAATGAATGAAACTTCCAAGACTTGAATTGAAAGCTTTCAGGAAATTTCAAGTGGAATGACGTATCGGAGAAGTTTCATATTTTTCGTACACTTCTCGAAAAAGAAAAATTGCATTAAAAGCAGAAAACACATTTTTTTTTGAGTTGGGAAATCGTCTTACAAAGCTAAATTACTTAAGGAGTTTTGAAAATATTTCGTTCATGAATGTAAGACTTTTGCATTGTTCACAGGGTTTTGGTAGAGGCATGTGTCGATCTGTTTGTCCAGACTTGATCAACTCGCATGCACATGCATCATACACAGTGCATACAAACATACTCATAAATGTGTGTGTGTATATGTATATATGTGTGTGTGTGTGTGTGTGTGTGTGTGTGTGTGTGGTGTGTGTGTGTGTGTGTGTGTGGTGCGCGCGCGCCCGCATACGTTCGAATATGTATGTAAGTAATAAATGAATAATAATAAATAAACACAAACACACACACACACACACACACACACACAACACACACACACACACATACATGTAATATATATATATATATATATATATATATATATATATATATATATATATATATATATATATATATATATATAATATATATATATATATATATAACTATATATATATATATATATATATATATATATATATAATATATATATATATATAATATATATATATATATATATATATATATATATATATATATTATATATATATATATATATATATATATATATATATATATATACATATATGCACACATATGTTAATACATGTATATATATATATTATATATATATATATATATATATTATATATATATATATATATATATATATATTATATATGTGTGTGTGGTGTGTGTGTGTGTGTGTGTGTGTGTGTGTGTGTGTGTGTGTGTGTGTGTCTGTGTGTGTACATATATGTCTGCTCTCGCGCGAGTGTCTATCTACCTATCTTAGACTCTGGAATCAACCTATTCGTACACGCAATGCATAAACACAAGAGCCAAGTGAGCCAACCTTTGATCTTTGAACACAAAAAAAGGAAAATGAAAACTCCCCGAATTGTTGCATCGCCCTGTGTGTATGTAATATTTACAGCGCCTTTTATAAATACACGAACATGGATGTCAGCTGCACGCCCGTTGCAAGCTGGTTGCTGTTATTTTCGCCTGTTGTGATTTGTTGCGTTGTTGTAGGGTGAATCATCCTCCGAAAAGGGTGGTTTTAGCACGTTCTGAAACTAAGTATAAATCACTTGTTGTTTCAGCTTTTAATATTGCAAAGATGGGTTTATGTTTATTTATTTATTTTTTTTTTTTTAATATATAAGGCATATGTGTATAACGTTGGTGTCTTCTCTAATGTCTAAGATATATGTGTTGAGGAAAAAATGTCATAGTTCAATATGATTGTTATGATTATTATAATAATGATGATAATAATAATTATTATTACTTTAATCATTATCATCATTATCATCATTATTGTACAAAATATATATACCCAATTGCCTCTGTCAGTTTTAGTGTTATTGTCTTTATCATTATCATTCATCATCATCATCATCATCATCATCTTAACGGATTAGCTTCGTTTATCGTTATCACAATCATTAGTCTTGTGGTTATTACTTATATTGCCAAAACGATAACCTCGCCATCGTTGTCAACATCATTCTTACCCTCACCATCCACCATCAAAGTCACAAATTACAACACATCACCACCATCATCATTATAAGGAACATACCCACCCCCACCCCTCCCCTACCCCCGTCACCCATCCCTATCCCCAACCCACCCTTTCCACCCCCCCGCCCCTTCCCCTATCCCCCTATCCCCCCTCCTCTCCTTCCCTACCCCACCCTCACCTTCCCCTTCCCCCCACCTCCCCCCTTTCCCCCACCCCACTCCTCCTCCCCCTTCCTTTCCCCCTTACCCAACCCCTTTCCCTCCTTCCCCTCTCCCCCCCCTTTCCCCCTCTCCCCCACCTCCTTACTACCCACCCTCCCTCCCCTACCCCACTCTCACCCTCCTCCCTCTTTCCCCAACCCCTTCCTTCCCCCAACTTCCCCTACCCCCCTCCCCCCACTTCCTCTCCTTCCACCCACCTCCCCCAACCCCCCTCCACCTCTCCCCCTCCCCCACCCCCCTCGAAACCCAACGGCGGCGCCCCCCTCCCGCCTTCCCGTTGATGGTTACGAAGGAGGGAGTGCCATGCCCTCGGAACCAATAGTCACGGAAGGAGGAAAGCGCCCGAGGCAATGAAGACGGAGAAGGCAACCCTCAATAAAGATTATGAAGACGGAGGAGAAACTCAGGTCGGAGGTCATTAAAGACGTAAAAGGTCAGGGAAGTGGAAAGGAATTTGTTGGGGGATACAGGCGGCTGGGGATTGTATTATACCTCATCATTTCGAATGGGATTTACTGTATGTTAGGCAGATATACTTGTGTTGATTGTATGGTATTGTGTGTATGTGTGTTAGTGGTATGTATGTGTAGTTAGTGTGTGTGTTAGTTAATCATGTCATGTGTTATTAGTATAATAGTGGTGTGTAGTATTGTTATTATGGTAGTGTGTTGTGTGTTAGTTGTGGGTTGTGTGGTGTGTGTGTTGTGTAGTGGTGTGTGGTGTGTTTGGTGTGTGTGATTATGTGTGTGAAATGTGTTTGTAGTGTAAATGGATGTTGTATGTAGTTAGTATTAGTGTTGCAGCACAGCAGCACTATCACCGATTGATAGATGAGTATTAGTATGTTAGTTATGATGTATTACTGTGTTTGTGTGTTAGTGTGTAGTGTGTTGTGTTTTGTTATGTGTGGTGTATTAGTGTATATGTAAATTATATATGAGTGCGTATTATATATGTGTGTGTGTGTGTTGGTGTGTTGTGTGTTGGTGTTTGTGGTGTGTGTTGTGTGTTGGTTGTGTGTGTGGTGGTTGGTTTGTGTGTGGTGTGTGTGCGTGTGTGCGTGTGGGGTGCGTGTGTGTGTGTCTGGTGTGTTGTGTGGGTCTGTGGTGTGTAGAGATGTAGGATATATGGTAGATTATTGGGTATATTATATATATATTTGTGAGTATATTATATGGGTATATATTTAGGGTTATTAGTATAGTTAGTATATATATATAGTATAGGTTTAACATTGTGTGTATATATATATATATAGGATATATATGATGTGTTTAGATTATTAGGGATTTAATATGAAGTATTCTTCTTATTAAGGTATTTATATATAGGTATTATAGGTATATTAATATAGGTATAATATATTTATAGGTATATTATAGTGGTATAATTTAAATATAGGTATATTAGTATTATTTAGTATGAGATATATATTTATAGTAGTTATAGTAGTATACTTTAGGTTTTAATTATAGGTAATTTATGAGATTAGGTTAAGTAGTATTAGCGTTTAGTATGTATATATTGCCCAAAACTTCAGAAAAATTTTAAATCATTATATCGGACGCGAACAAGAAAGCATTCCGACGTGAATCTTCTTAAATGTATGAGCTGCTTATTTCGTTGACATTTCCTCCGCCATCTTTCCCATGCCAAGAGAAACCCTGAAATGAAGCCTTCAATTATTCCACCATTCATAATTAATCCCCGTAGAAGTCTTAGGCAGTCGGTGATCTTAATGACATCAAAGCCGAGGTAACTTTAGCGAGAGAACTTTTTTATCTCTTGGAGCTTCGATACGAATGCGTCAAGGTCTTTGCATAAATTAGTATACATATTCATAACATCTGTTCTTTTAAGTA
>NW_020871318.1:216776-221776 GCF_003789085.1 Penaeus vannamei | reverse complement strand
GACTCTCGCCGAAGGAAAAGAATGTGGAAGAGGCGAGAGGGGAAGGGAAGGAGAGGAGAGAGATCAAAGGTCGGGAGGGGGAGCGAGGGGGGCGAGGGAGGGGGATCCTCACGACTCACGGCGAGGGAAGCAGAAGGAAGAAGTGAAAAGGAAAGCGAAGAAATAAAGAGGAAAGGATAATACCTGATGCAAGAACGGTGAGGAGAAAGTCCTCATGAGAAGGAGAAGAAGCGATGACTACTGATTCAATAATGAGAATGAGGAGAATAGATCGATGAGTGAAGTGAGTCATGAGGGAATATCTCCTCATAACTCACTCAATGAAGCGAGACAGACGATGAGGAGAGTGAATCAGTGAGGAAAGTGAGTGAGTATAGCCTGGTGGGTTATTATCACCTCATGACTCACTAAATAATGAGGAGACGGTGAGAGTGAGAGGGGACACCATAGACAAAGTGAAGTGAGCGAATAAATCTGGGATGAATTCACTCACTGAATAACATAAAATACAAATGAGAGAAAGAGTTGAGAGGGTGAGGAAAATGAGAGAAAAACTGATCAATAAAATGAGTGAAGGAATCTAGGAAGGAAATACATCCTCATGACTTGCTGAATATATATATTTTGTGTCCATTATTGTATTGGTTATATTACTACAGATAGAAAAGGGAATTAATATCCCTCTCTGTCTGTCTGCCTGTCTGTCTGTCTGTCTGTCTGTCTGTCTGTCTCTCTCTCTCTCTCTCCCTCTTGCTCTCCCTTTTGCTCTCTCTCTCCCTCTCTCCTTCTCTCTCTCTCTCTCTCTCTCTCTCTCTTCTCTCCTCTCCCTCCCCCTCTCTGTCTCTCTCTCTCTCTTCTCTCTCTCTCTTCTCTCTCTCTCTCTCTCTCTCTCTCTCTCTTCTCTCTCTCTCTCTCTCTCTCTCTCTCTCTCTCTCTCTCTCTCTCTCTCTCTCTCTCCTCTCTCTCTCCCTATCCCTCTCTCTCTCTCTCTCTCTCTCTCTCTCTCTCTCTCTCTCTCTCTCTCTCTCTCTCTCTCTCTCTCTCTCTCTCTCTCTCTCTCTCTCTCTCTCTCTCTCTCTCTCTCTCTCTCTCTCTCTAACACAAAGGAAAGAGAAAGCAATAAGTGAGGCAAGAGTGAGGGTAGAAGAGGAGTCACTGAGTAAATGAATGTCAGCTGGGGAAGGGAGGGGCCCGTTAGTGAGCATAACAACACATAACATAAAAGTAAATGAGTCATGATGAAGAGTGAACAGGTAATTATCACGTCACTGATACCTGTAATATGGTATGGCTCGATAACACGAATGGTATCGGTAGAGAAAATAGGAAATACAAAAGAGAGATAAAAACACGACAGAAAAACAAGAAAAAAACGATGATATCAGTAGAGAATATAGGAAATACGGAAGAGAGATTAAAATAAGACAGAAAAACAAGAAAAAAACAATGATATCGATAAAGGAAATTGGAAATTACAGAAGAGAGATAAAAATACGAGAGAAAACTAAACAAGTAAACAAAAAAAACATGAATTTGATCGATTGTTCTAATCACGCCTTATCCTGCAATTACGTTTTTTTCCCCTTCCTTTTATGATCATTTTGCATCCTCTGGGTAAGATATACGCAGAAGTCTCACGAATTTCGGTCTTTCGTTATCTGCAAATTGCGCTACGCTAACTCTCTCCACAATGGATTCATTCGGTTACAAATTGCAAACATTTCTATGCGAATCTCCCGAATTTGAGTTCCGCGTGTGTGCCAGCATTATATAACAATTATTTCGCTATCCGCAACCCGCCGCCACGATACTAGATTACGATCCCGGCGCGATCCGATTTAATGCCGTGAACCGCGTCCCTGCACTGCAAAGAGCCTCGCTTTACACGCCCGTCTGTGTGTATTTCGCGGCGTTCTTGTCTCTTTCTAAAGTCTGAACCCGCGTCGCAATGGCTTTTACTCCGGCCCGCGAATGCTAGACCCGCGGGTTTATACGGTCTAGCATTCGCGGTTTATACGGTCTAGCATTCGCGGTTTATGTGAATGCTAGACCGCATAAACCCGCTTCGCAATGGCTTTTACTCCGGCCCGCGAATGCCAGACCGTAGGTAGGATCTAGGAAGCGCCCGTGACGAAGCCGGGGGGAGGTGAGGCGGCTCGGCGACACGCCCCCGGTCCCATGGGCGTGAGATCGGGCGAGGGCTTGGCCTGGAAGAGGAGGAGGAGGAGGACGGGGTTCGTGGGGTCACGACCTGGCTTCCCGGAGAGGAATTCGAGTTGGCTTTGTGAGGTTTCCAGTCCTTCCTCTTCCTGTCTTCCCTCGGCTTTTTTTTTTTTTTCTTTCTCTCTTCCATTTCCTTCTCTCCTCCTCCTTCCTTTTTCCCACTTCTCTTCTTTTCCTTCTCCTCCTTCCCTTTCTCCATTCCTCGGTTCTATTTCCTCCTTCTTCCTTCTCTTCCACTCTCTTTGCTTTCCTCCTTCCTCTCTCTTACTCCCCTTCTTTCGTCTCTTTCCTCTCTCCTTCTCTATCTCTCTCCCCCGTCTCTCTTTCTCTCTCTCTCTCTCTCTCTCTCTCTCTCTCTCTCTCTCTCTCTCTTCTCTATATATATATATATATATTATATATATATATATATATATATATATATATATATATATATATCATTCCCCTTCATTCCTTCTCTCACTCTCTCTTTTGCCTTCTTTAAATCAATCTTGTCACACTTGTCACTTGTCACTCTTTTTTTCTGGCAACAGGAAATCTGTATAAGCAGCCATGGCAGACGAGTTGCATGACACTTTGCTTACCATGACCTTTTTTATGCCAAGCCCTTTTTGTAAATCGAAAAGGTTAATGGAGTCTAAATCAAGCCAGTGTTTTTCTTTTTTTTATCTTTTTTAGCTTTTGGATTTACAGTTCGCCGCTGGACATTTTATAAAATAGAGCATTTTCTGAAACTTATATGTCGCTCTGCCTCTGTTTTTTGTTGTTTTTGTCTTTTTTATGTGTTGTTACAGTTCTTTTGTTTAAAGGCATTTTTTAGTTGTTTTTTTCAACTGTGTTAAGTGCAGTTTTATTAGCAGCAGCGAAGACCTTTTTTGTTTGAGTTATAAAAGTCTTTAATACCTATTGATCCATTTTTAAAGGCATTTGCAAATTATTTTCTTTGTCTGTTCGTATTTTAACTATTCTCCTTATTTTTTATTCACGATTTTTTCCACTTTTTGTTGATTTTGACAGCCCTAGCTTCCTTGAAGGTTCTCTCTTTTTATTTTATTGAGTAAATAGGAGCCTCTTATGCCCGGCCTGTTTGGCTTTTTTCAGCTTCATGGACAGCGTCACTTGAAAAAAAGGAAATTGAAATATTATATACTGTCTTATCTGTGACATCCTTATGTGTGTGTGTGTGTGTGTGTGTGTGTGTGTGTTTGTTTGGTCATAAAAAAGACGAAAAATTTTTAATCCTGAAAGTAAAAAGAATATTGCTTTTATGTAGTACTTTATAAGCCTTGCACAATCATAAATTCCCAGTAAATCATGTTTGTTATATTGCATGAAATAATTTTGCAGAATAACTGGTTGATGATATAAGTATAATACAGCACTTCCTCACTGTTAATATTTCTTGAAATTACATTTTACAATTGAATACACGTTAGAATTAAGGTACAATCTGGCAAAATTAAAAAGAATAAAAAAAATAAACAGTAAATTTCGTAAGCAATTTATCATCATTGGTTACTTTGAATAGCTGAATATTTTCTGTTAATTACGCAACTGTAATAAGTATTATTCCTGCATATACTTAATACTTATTAAAAGAACAGTTCTTAGGAGATTTTAAAATAATTCAAATAAGCAATATCATTTGTTGAATGATAAAGGTCAATTCATAGTAAAGAGTACACGAACTGAATCGAAAATGTTTTAATTGCTATTACCCCTTTCTAAAAAAAAAAAAAAAAAAAAAAAAAAAAAACGGACCCTCGAATCTAATTAATAAATCACATCCATAATTATAAGGAATGCTAATAGTAACCGTGGACCGCGATAGCACATAGTAAAAGAACTATGCAATAGTAGGTATCACATGAGTGTATTTACTGCTGTGTAAACTCTCCCTCCCTTTAAATAAATAAACATTGTATTGAATATTTGGTTTATTTATTAACCCTTATGTTAATTCAGTATAAGTGTATACATGTGTGTAGTGTGTGTGTGTGTCTTTGTTTGTTTGTGCGTGTGTGTGTGTGTGTGTGTGTGTGTGTGTGTGTGTGTGTGTGTGTGTGTGTGTGTGTGTGTGTGTGTGTGTGTGTGTGTGTGTTTCCTTCTGTAGCTCATGTAAATCATTCTAATATTACAATTGATGCACCTATGCACTCAAAGAGTATGTAAATATGTGCATAAAACCACCACTATTCCCTAACTCACAAGCATCCAACACAAAAACCTCAGCGTCAATAAACCTTCATAAAAAATCCAAAATTCCTTTTAGCTTATTTGTCGTCGCTGAATTATTCATGTCTCATTCCCAAAAGGTCATTGCGGTTCATGACGATTCGAATCTGACTCGAACCTTTCATCCGAATCCTACACGAGTCCTTCCAACGCGAGTCGGGACAGGCTAGATCAGTAGCAACTCGGGGTGTCATGGCGTCTGTTTTGCTGATTGTTCAGTGAAAATATAACCATTAAAATCATCATTTTCCATCCTTTTTGAAAACTGAAGAGACCAAAATGATCGACCATATTCACAAAGCATCCGTAACTCTTGTGACGTCATCAAAATAAACCCCACGTGCTTTTTTTTTCTAAAAATAGAATCAGACGCCATGACACCTCCTCGGGTCGCTACCGATCTCGCCTTCCCCAACGAGAGTCCTCCGGCGTGCGTCCTTCCTCTTTCCCTCCCGATGATTTACTGCAGTCATTCGTCTCTGCGGGCTGTAATTATCCGGCTTCTCCGCCCCGCCGAGCCCGACGCAGCCCGCGCCCGTCTG
>NW_020871318.1:189276-199276 GCF_003789085.1 Penaeus vannamei | reverse complement strand
TATATTATTATATTATCATTTATTATTCATTATCATTATCATTATCATCTTATTACTATACATATCATTAATATCATCATCATAATTATTATCACCATCATCATTATTACTATTACTCATAGTAATTATTATTATTACTCATATAGATGGAAATAGAGATTGATTGTCAACGGGAGGTGGGGTAGGTGGAAGACTTGTGGACAGCATTCACAACTTGTCCGACACATGTTAATCTAAGGAACATCTGAAGTAATTGGACCTGAGATTTCATTTCAGAAAGTAAAACAGAACTTGGTTTACAATGAAAGTCAAGATCATCACGTTTTTTATTTCTTTATCTCTCCATTATCTATTGACATTGTTGTTTTGTTGTTGTTGTTTATTATCATTATTATTACTTTATTGTATCGCTATTGTTGTTATTGTTGATATTATCATGGTATTATTATTATTATTATATATTCATATATTCATTATTTATTATTATTTATATATTATTATCATTATCATTATCATTATTATTACTATATTATAATCATTATTATATTATTATTATATTATATATTATCAATTCTTATTATTATTGTTATTATTATCATATTGTTACTATTTACTATTCATGACAATAATATTATTAATTACTATTTCTTATATCTTGTTATTAATATCATCATCATTATTATTACCATTATCATTATTATAATCACTATTATTACTATTACCATTACTATCCTTATCCTTATCATAGATATTATTATTACTAATATCATCATAACCATTACTGATATCATTATCATTATGACTTATCATAAATGACTTTATATTATTATGAATTAATTATTATCATTTCATAATTTTATGCATAGCAATATTATTGTTACTACTATTCATTTTCTGTTTTTATCATAGAATTCATATCCAATATTATTATTACAGCAATTCTTATTCTATAATTGTCGTTTGTTTTACTGCTGTCATTATACCTATTATTTGATATTTATTTATTGGCTATTATTGTTATTATATATAATATCATCATTATTATCATGATTTTTATTGTCATCATCATTTTTATTACTCAGTGCCACCATTATCATCATATTGAAAGTCATTACAGCATCGCAATCCTCATTAAAGATATGACCTCTAATGAAGATTGAAAAATCGAAAAACCGATTACATTCTATTTTTCTTATTTACGTTTTTTCTTCCTTTTCTTGTGTTGATAAATGTGAATAATGATATGAACCGCATTACGTTTACTATAATTATATCTGCATACATTAACATTATTACCATAATTATTATTACTTTATTTGCTATTATGGTTACCATTAATGTTATCAATTGAGTGTGTGTAGTATATATATATACTATATATATATATATATATATATACTATAATATATATATATATATACATATATATATGTGTGTGTGTTGTGTTGTGTGTTGTGTTTGTGTGTTTGTGTGTGTGTGGTGTGTGTGTGTGTGTGTGTGTGTGTGTGTGTGTGTGTGTGTGTGTGTGTGTGTGTGTGTGTGTGTGTGTGTGTGTGTGTGTGTGTGTGCCTAAGTTTGATTACAAATATGTAAATTTGATAAAGGACAAACAAAAAACAAAAAAAAAAAACGTGGGAGGGGGTGCATCTCCCCCCCCCCTCCCCCCATCCCTTGCCCGTCCATCCCGAATGCTTTCGACGAATTTCAGGAAATTAGATTTTCTACGACAACCTTCGCAAATATTGACGTCCGATGGCTAATCCAAAGAGATCTGAAGCTGTTTGAAGTCCAAGCCTCTTGAGATCAAATGTCTTTTTGGATTTTTGTGAGAATTTAAATATGGTTGTAGGAAGAAGCGCCAAAGGGATTCTCGTCTCGTCGTTTCTTCTCGTTTACATACAGGTGTGTGGGTGCGGTGGGGGGGATGAGGTGGGGGGTGGGTGTATGTGTGTGTGTGTGTGTGTGTGGGTGTGTGTGGGGGGGGGGGGGTGTGCGCGTGTGTGTGTACGTGTGTGTTGTGTGTGTGTGTGAGTTTGAGTAGGATGAGCATATTGGCATAAGATGGAAGAGGATAGGCAATATATGCGTATCTATCCATATATCTGTCTACATACCCGCACGCATATAGAAAAAAATACATATGTAAATATATAATATATATTATATATATATATATATATAATATATATATATATATATATATATATATATATATATATATAATTATATATATATACACACACACGCACACACGCACACACACACACACAACACACACACACACACACACACACAACACAACATATATATGTATATATATATATATATATATATATATATATATATATATATATATATATTTATTTATTTATTTATTATTTATTTATAATTATATATATATATATATATATAATTATATATATATATATATATATATATATATATATATATATATTATTATAAATATATATATATATAATATATATATATATATATATATATATATATATATATATATAATATAAATATATATGCATATGTATATATTTATTTATCTCTTTATCTATATTTATATACATATATTACACATCATAACGATACTGAAAAAAATCGCATGAATCCCGACAAACGAAAAAAAAAAAAAAAAAAAAAAAAAAGACTTCCAATTAACACCCTGAAAGAAACAGGCACTGGAGGCACTACGGCTGACAAGGCTGATGATGAAAGGGTTATCGCCAACACCTCTGCTGGTTTTATTGCTTCTGCTGATATTTTTGATATTATTATTATCATTTTTATTGTTATTTTATTATTGTTGGTGTTGTTGCTCTTGTTGTCTTTTATTTTTATTGTAATTATCGTCATGATCATTGTTACTGTTATTATTTATTATTATTATCATTTTATTTATTTATTATATTATTATCATTTATTTTATTTTTATATTATTATCATTATAATTTTATCTATTATCATTATTATCATTATAATTTTATCTATTATCATTATTATCATTATTACATGATTACTGTTATCACTATCATCATCCTCATTATTCTTGCCCTTATCATTATTATCATCATCGTTCTTACCATCACCATCATTTCCTTGCCACAATCATTATCATCATTTTTAATATTGTCATTAATATAAACATCATCGGTGTTCTTACTTTAGTTATCATTATTTATCTTCATCTTTTTTTCACTGTCATCATCTCTATTTTTCCATTATTATCATAATCATTATTGTTATTATTAGTAGTATTTTTTTAAAATCATTATGACCATGATCATCATAATCACCATCATCATGCTCATGATGATTATGATCATGATCATCATGATCCTCATCATGATCATCACAATCATAATCATCATCATCACAATCACATTGATTGTTATCATGATCATCATCATCATGATCATCATCTTCATCATCATTGCTTATTATTTATCGGAAAACAGTATAACTATTACACTTGAATATCAGCATTTCTGAATAAATAACAACATCAAGTTAGCACGCATTACAAAGCTCACTAAATTCAAGCACAAAATTCAAAACAAAAAGGAGACGAACTAAAACTCTCTCGAGTATTCTTTGATATTTCACTCACAGTCTCATCAATTTTAATCAAATACGTAATCGGAGAGACGCAATGAACATCAACATTAAAAAATCCGTTTATCATCATGCAGTTCTCATGGACTATGTATTTAGATCCAAATTCAATTCTTTATTTGAATCGCTTGTACAAAGGGAATGTTTTTTTTTTTTTTGCAATTATACAATGTCAGTTGAAATAACATTAGGCTAAAAGCTTTATTTGGAATACACATCTATTTAAAATAAGAATAGGAATAGATAGATAAATAAGATATAATGATGATAAATCTTGATATAGAAAAACTAATCTAAATGAAAGAATGACATAAATGAAGGAATGGATACAAAGATAGATAGACAGGAAATAAATCTTGTACAAGCTTAGGCAAAATATATTTCAAGATTATGATTTGTAAAGAGCGTGAGAAAGATTATATTTGAATAATGTTTAGTGTAATCGTTAATCATCGCCACACGCCTTCGATATATATATATATATATATATATATATATATATATATATATATATATATATATTATATATATATATATATATATATATATATATATATATATATATATATATATATATATATATATATATATATATATATATATATTATATATATATATATATATATATATATATATATATATTTCTTTAAATTTCTTCATTAAATCATACGCTTTGCTCTTAGCTGTGTCATTTTATCACATTTATTCATGTATAAATATGTGTGTGGGAAGCAGGAGGTGGATGAGTCGGCGGCGTGAGAGAGATTATGTAAGTTCTTTTTTTCCTTTTATGCCTTAAGCAGGTTTATTATGTCTTGGATTTGGTTTTCCTATTTGTTATTATTATTATTATTACTTTTTTTTTTTTTTTTTGTGGTTGTCTCTCCTCTTCTTCTAGTCCTGTTGTATTTTCTCTCTTTTTTCTCTTTCTCTGCCTCTCTTTATTTTTCTCTCTCTCTCTCTCTCTCACTCACTCACTGTCTCTCTTTACCTATCCATCTATCTATCACTTCTCTCTTTCTCTCTCTCTCTCTCTAGATAGATAGAGAGAGGGAGAAAGAGAGAAAAAGGTGAGGGAGAGAGAGGTTTGTAAATAGCATGAGACAGATTATATTTGGCTAATGTGCAGCGTAATCGTTAATCATACGCGTTTTTTACACACACACGTAAGCATATATACATACATACATATATGTATATATATATATATATATATATATATATATATATATATATATATATATATACATATATATGTATGTTATACAACATACATAAATATATATATATTTATTTATTTATACATTCATAAGTGTGTGTCTTTTTCTTTTTTTCTTTCTTTTTCTTCTTCCTTTTCATTAAATCATACGCTTTGCAATTAGCTATATATCATTTCATTACATTTATTCGTGCATAACTGTGGGGGATGGCGTAGGTGAAAGAGTCGGAGGGAGGCAAAAGGAGAGAGATAAAAGTAAGAGAGAGAGAAAGAGAGAGAGAAGAGAGAGAGAGAGAGAGAGAGAGAGAGAGAGAGAGAGAGAGAGAGAGAGAGAGAGAGAGAGAGAGAGAGAGAGAGAGAGAGAGAGAGAGAAAGAGAGAGAGCATGCAGTATCACTGTTTTTCTATTTCTTTTTCTCTGAATCACCAATATCACATTCATCAATAATTGTTACCTTCAGGCTTTAGCACAGACAATAATCCCCTTGATGAATGTATGTCTATTAAACTGAAAGTAATCTTATCATTACTTAAGCCCTTAATACATAATGTACATCACTTAGCCTATTACATCACAGGGTTAATTTCGTTCCTCCAATCACAATATATAAGCCTGTTTGTGTCTCGTGAAACGTCGTCGCATTTGAACATAAGACCATCTGTTTTGAACACGATAATAATGGGATGTTTTGACTCGTAGGTGTTCGAGTCTTCATCGGGATGAAACCTGCATGCGTCGAGATAAGAAACCGGATCTTATATAATCAATCATGTGCATATTAATCGGAAATTGTGCGCGTCAGAGTCAGAAGTCTGGAGAAGTGAGCGCCTACCCCCCCCCCCAACCCCACCCCTCTCTCCCCCAACCTCAATATATCATCTTCACCCAGTTCCCTTAGCATATATTTACCCACATTTCACCCGTTCGCCCTAACAGCCTCATTTTCCTCTCGCTCGTTTTATATCAGTTCGTCGCTCCAAATTAGCAATTAGCAATTAATTGGTTTGTTCACGATAGTTAACGCTAAAATTGGCCTGTTCTCTTATCTTATATTTTCTCTGGGTTCGTAGCGTTACTGTATCTTTTCTCGTGTTTTCTCATACTCTTTTTCTCTCTCTCTTAGTGGTCGGGTGGGGAGAGAGAGAGAGAGAGAGAGGGAGATAGATAGATAGATAGATAGATAGATAGATAGAGAGAGAGAGAGAGAGAGAGAGAGAGAGAGAGAGAGAGAGAGAGAGAGAGAGAGAGAGAGAGAGAGAGAGAAAGAGAACAGAGAGAAGAGAAAGAAGAAAGAGAGGAGAGCGAGAACTAGCGAGAGAAAGACCGTATATATTACTTTCCACTTTCAAAAATCTATCACGTGGGTGTCACATAAGTAGCTTTACATATTAAAAATAAAACGTACTCTGGCGGGATTAATCTTATGTATTCCCAGTGACGGCAAAACTTTATAATGCTGATGAAAGCCTGAGATTGAACTCTGAAAGAAATTGATATGATAGCGAAAAGCGAATAACGATTATCACAAACTGTAAATGAATAATGTTGATATTCTGTCTTTCTAGCGAGTACTGGAAAGCTAGAATCCATTTTGTATCGAGTCCATTGCGTTATCATTTATTATATCTATTATCATATTATCATTTTCATTTATTATTTTTATAATTGTTTTATTATATATCATTTAGGTATTGACGATGGATCTATGATGAAAAACGGAGAATCTGCAAGTCGACAAGAACGAGTCCCGAGACTAAAAAGAAAAGTAACGTAAAAAAAAAAAAAAAAAAAAAAAAAATGAACGCAAAGGAAAAATGGAACGAGACAAAAAAAAATAATAATAATAAAATAAAGAAATAAAAAATAAAAAAATAAAAAATGGAACGATAAAAAAAAAGACAAAGCAAAACGAAACGAAACCTAACGCAACGAAAAATATTAAAGAGAAACAAAACAAAACACGTCAAAAAAGCAATAACATAAGCAGAAAAAGAGAAAAGGAGAAAGAGAACAGAAAATAACGGACCACGAACCGACACCAGCTCCGCCAGTGACACAGCAAGGAGCATCAGTGGAAACACTCCGGGAGACATATTGTACCTTAAGGAGTAGAGGGAGAGAGGAAGAACAGAAGGGAATAGATCGGGGAGATAGCGGGTGTGGATGATGGGGAAAGGGGGAAGAGGAGGATTAAGAGAAATTGGGGAAACGAAGGAAGAAAAAGAGGACTTGAAGAAACAAAAATGGAAAGAAATGTGGTCATACTAAACCCGGTTATGTGGATGGATAGAAAATAGAAATGGATAGATAGAGATAGTAATAACGGATGAACGGGGGATGGTAGGATGAAAGGTGAAGAATTAAGGAATTAGAGAAAGACCAAAACGTCTCAAGGGGGTGTCAAAGATGTATTGAAGAAACCGCAAGATATGGGACAGAAAAGGATAACAAAGGAGTCACGGGTATAAATCGAAAGAAGAATGGTTGAGGAAGAAAAGAAAATAGAATAGTAGTAGATGTGGGATTTTATGAACTAAATTATACCAAAAGTCTACCCACAAAAGAAAAAAACAACAAATATTATGACACAATTCAGATTTTCGGAGCACCAAGAAGAATGGTTGAGGAAGAAAAGAAGACAGTAGAATAGTAGTAAATGTGGGATCTTATGAACTAATTTAGTGCTAAAAATACCACAAGAGAATAAAACAACAAATATTATGCCACAGTTCAGGATTTTATGAACTAATTTAGTGCGAAAGTCTACACACAAGAGAATAAAACAACAAATATTATGCCACAATTCAGGATTTTATGAACTAATTTATACCAAAAGTCTACCCACAAGAGAAAAAAAGCTAAAATTATGCCACAACTCAGATTTCCGGAGCACCAAGTCCCTCTATTTCTACCGTCACAACAAGCCAACACAACAAGCACTGTACTCCAAACCACCCATTCGCAAGATGGGCCATTGTATCTTTAGGGAACTGTACTGCCAACGAGAGGGTAATGGCTCCCACAAATCTCCCTATTCACAAGGGACAGATCTATCCTCCATCCTCGTCCTCGCGTCCCTGAAGGCTAGAGACAGATCCTTCGCTGCAGGATTCATTAAGGCCGATCAGAGTCGTTGAGGCAACCGCTGATTAGGAGGATCTGCAAGGGAATTCATAAATCATACCAATTTGGATTCCACGCGAGGACCTCACTGCAGCTTGGCTTGAGTCTTGGGTTTCCGAGTTTCTGAAGGACCCGCTGGTAATTGTGATATTGAGGCTCCAATGGCTTAGCGGAGGGGATCGAGTTGCTCTAGACCGGGTCATTATCATTAGTTTCTGTTTCTGAAATCTGATGGAGAGGAAGATTCTCAATAAGAAGGCCTTGACATGTTTGTTGACGGTTATATGATCGAATTAGCCCTATCATACTCCTCCTTTCGCTATACAACCGCATGTTATTAATTCTGAATAGTGTCCTTAATCTAGGAGTCTTGGGTTCAATATCGAGAAGTTTCCAGCCGCGAACTTCCCTCTGGAGGAAATAACTTTTGGAAACTTATAAACTTGAAATCTCAAAAGGGTTTGATGCAACGGGTTGTTTCACGATTTTATATTAGTTCTAGGTTCTGAAATATAGAAATCAAGATATATAATATACTGTTAAAGTATCTTTTGAAAAAAAAAAAAAAATCTACCATGCTGATGAAATGAC
Organism: Penaeus vannamei; assembly: GCF_003789085.1. Classification (NCBI taxonomy): domain Eukaryota; kingdom Metazoa; phylum Arthropoda; class Malacostraca; order Decapoda; family Penaeidae; genus Penaeus; species Penaeus vannamei. The sequence continues at coordinate 190,719 of NW_020871318.1, read as the reverse complement.
AAGAAAGAAAATCTTGTCCTTATTGCGTAAGGTTGGCAAGTAATAAAAATGTTTATATGAGTATCCGAGTTTTTTTGGGGGGTGTCTAGATTACACATTGCTAAGTAGTATATATATATGTGTGTGTTTGTGTGTATGTGTGTGTGTGTGTGTGTGTGTGCGTGTGTGTGTGTGTGTGTGTGTGTGTGTGTGTGTGTGTGTGTGTGTGTGTGTATGTGTGCAAAACACTCCTTTACCCTCCTTCTCCATACGTACACGCACGCATTCAAAGTAAGAAAGGGTTAAGTCTGAAGAAAAACTATACATGAATCTTCAAAACATAGAAGGCATACAAATATACTTTATACATTTTCGCAAATCAAATCTCTCGCTTTTTCAGTCTCCTTCCCTTAGGCTCTCCTATGCCCCCCAGTCACACCATTTATCCGCGCTGTCTCTTGTCCGCTGGAAATGCTGAACCTTATTGGAAAAGGAAAAAGTATTTTCTCTCTCTCTCTCTCTCTCTCTCTCTCGCTCTCTTTCACTCCCCCTTTTTCCCTGTCTTTATTTGCCTGTCTGTCTCTGTCTGTCTGTCTGTCTCTCTCTCTCTCTATCTCTATCTTGTGTGTGTGTTCTCTCTCTTCTTTTTTCCCTCTCTTTCTCTTTGTCTGCCTGCTTCTCTCTCTTTCCCTATCTTTTCCGCCCTCCTTCACACTCTTTCTTTTCCTATCCCTCTCTTTCGTCCTCTTCCAATTCTTTATCACACTCTCCCTTTTAATTTCCCTCTTCCCTTTCTTTTCCCTCTCCTTCACTATCCTCATTTCCCTCCCGCTCTCCACCCTTTCTCCGACGCTCTCTGTCCCGCTCTCCTGTCCCTGCCCCCCTCCCTCCCTCTCCCTTTCTCTCTCCTCTCTCTCTCTCTCTTTCTCTTTCTCTCTCTCTCTCTCTCTCTCTCTCTCCTCTCTCTCTCTCTCTCTCTCTCTCTCTCTCTCTCTCTCTCTCTCTCTCCTCCTCTCCCTCTCCCTCTCCCTCTCCCTCTCCCTCTCCCTCTCCCTCTCCTCTCCCTCTCCCTTCCCTCTCCGTCTCCCTTTCTCCCTCCCTCTCCCCTCTCCCTCTCTCTCTCCCTCTCCCTTTCCCTCTCCCTCCTCTCTTCTCTCCTCTCTCTCCCTCTCTCTCTCTCTCTCCCTCTCCTCTTTCCCTCATCCTCTCCCTCTCCCGTCCTTGCGCATACAACCTTCTTTATCAGTCCCCCTTGCCTCTTGTCCACGTAAAATACTGAACCTTATTGGGTCCCTCGTGAAGCTCCTAAGTCTTTACCGAGTGTAATGAGGCTGGCGGAGAAACACGGTTGACGAGGCTGGTACTTGTTTCGGGGAGGGAGAAAGAGAGAGGGGGTAGGGGGTAGGGGAAGTGGGAGAAGGAGGAGAGGGAGAAAAAAGAGAGGGAGGGAGGGAGAGAAAGGGG
>NW_020871318.1:176776-179276 GCF_003789085.1 Penaeus vannamei | reverse complement strand
GTTAGGGTCTTTTGGGGGAATTAGTTTTACTTTTTGATGTAAGTGCATAAGGAGATCTCTTGTGTTTTTTTCTGCTTTAAGCTCTCTCTGATAATCTGTCTTTTTGTCTGCTTGCTTGCTTGTGTGATTTCTCTCTCTGTCTCTGTCTCTGTCTCTGTCTCTGTCTCTGTCTCTGTCTCTGTTCTCTCTCTTTCTCTCTCTTTCTCTCTCTCTCTCTCTTCTCTCTCTCTCTCTCTCTCTCTCTCTCTCTCTCTCTCTCTCTCTCTCTCTCTCTCTTCTCTCTTCTCTCTCTCTCTCTCTCTCTCTCTCCCTCCCTCTCCCTCCTCCCTCTCCTCTCCCTCTCCCTCTCCCTCTCCTCCCCTCCCTCTCCCTCTCCCTACCCTCGTTTTACATCACATGGGCATGCTATTATTCCATTTCTGCGAACAGATTTTATGCTGAACAAACATTAGACTCGGCACGGCAGGGGGGGCATCGCTCCCCAGCTCCAGATACACAATAAACTTTAATGGGGCTCAGTGACGGATATAAAATCGAACCGTTCCCTCATTCTCTCTAATGAGACACACGAGAGCGCCGACACAGAGGCACACGGAGGCTAAACCATCAATATTGCGTGCGGGTGATGCTGGCATTTCACTCATACACTTCACTCATCTCCCTGAAAGGTCCGCTCACGTCACTCTCCGGTCTCGTCTCCAGGAATTGCTGATCATGTCAACAGCATCTCGTTCATTACGAAGGCTGGTGGAGTTAGGGGCACTAAAAGCGATCAGACACCAAGATTATCCTATAAAGTATGATTTATGAGGATCGTGAGCGAGGAGGATGTGTAAGAGACAGCAAGATTTGCACATAATTCCCGGTGTACTGTACATGAAAGCTTTTATACATAATTGGAGACGATTTTTTTTTTTTTTGGGGGGGGGGGGGGTCAGTTTCGTGACAATACCATAAAGTTAAAAAAAAATAATATATAATGTTATATTTTGTTTTCATTTCATATAGCTAAGCATACAAGGCAACAGAAAATACGAATTTTCTCCAGTATATGAGGAAATGCGAAAAACAACCATGCACATACATTTCTCTTTCAATCTATTTACCTATCTATCTATTTCTATTTATCTCTATCTACCTGTCTACCTGTTCGTTTTTTTGTCTATCTATCTATTAAATTATCTATCTGTCTCTCTATCTTTTCTATTTATTTATCTGTCTGTCTGTACGTATGAATGTCTCTTTATGTATCTAACTATCTGTATATCTCTATCTATCAATTTATGTTCATCTATTTGGCTACCCTCATCCTCTTCCTTCTCTCTCTCTCTCTCTCTCTCTCTCTCTCTCTCTCTCTCTCTCTCTCTCTCCCTCTCTCTCCCTCTATCTATCTATCCATCTATGTCTATCTCTATCTCTATCTCTCTTAAAATCAACCCTTTTTCTACGAGTCTCAGTTATTGCTTTCCACTCATGAAACACTCTACATATAAATTTACAAGAAGGGTTCATATGGCAGACCTGAAGTGTTGTTTAGTTTAATGGCGTGAATAATTTTACGATGCAGGAGAATGATACTAAAGTCAATGGTGGTGATGATTAGTAATTAATCAACCGTTAACATAAGATAAATATATGATATTTGGGAGAGACAGTTGCATGATAATCTTTGTCAACATTTTGACTTTTTAACGAGTGTTTTGGAGTGTGATTTTTTTTAGCATTGTTTTTTGCTTTGTAATGAGTGAACTTTTCCGACTATTGTAATATTGATCTGACTGCTGCTAACAAATGGGCGCAATCGGAGTGAGTCCCGGGAATCACACATAATCATGACATATTACGTTATTTTAAAGAAATATGATGATGTATATTGTATATACGAATGTTCTAAAATATTAGCTCGTGTTTACGTTCACTCATCCTACCTAATTTATTAATAGCTCAAGATCAAGACGGAAATTAGTCAGACGGAACCGCAAAAATTGACGGAAAAAGTGATAGTGTGATTGGGCCTTAATTAACTGTCGAGGGTGAAAAGGACATTTGATTTCCATTTTTTATTAGGAGTGTTTTGGGTCTTGGGTGTATCTTTGTTTTTATTTTATCTTTTTTATTTTCATTTATTTTTTAATTGTAATCTTTTTATATATTTTTCAATCGTTAACTTCTCCCTGCGCGCGCGTGTGTGTGTGTGTGACATAAGAATTAGATTTGACACTAATCGTTTATAATAGGATCCTCAGCATAATATCTGAATGCTAAAGATACTTCATGTTGTCTATAATACCCACATCTTTTTTGTGATGGTGTTTGTGTACGGAAAACCATACTTGAAGCCATACATGTGCACCTTCACAGTCCGGCAACGAAGCTAATAATCGACCGCTGGCTATGGCGTGTGTATGTCTATGAGCGTGTATGTGTGTGTAGATAGATGGACAGATAGATAGGTAGGTAGGTAGACAGAGTATGGAGGGGCGTGGGTCAGAAGAGAGAA
>NW_020871318.1:166776-174276 GCF_003789085.1 Penaeus vannamei | reverse complement strand
AAAAAGCCAGAATTGAAATATATTGCAGTTATTATAATACTTACAGCAACGGTGTACAGTAAGCCCTTTTATCTGATTTTCATTATTCTATTTAAAAGACCTACAACAAAAAATATACATATTTTTGAGTTGATGAACTGTCACTATTATGATAAAAATGATAAAAGACATTTTTATTATCAAACCCTAAAACAGATCTTTGTGATAGCATATTGTATTACATCAAAAGATTGCAAAAAAAAAAAAAAAAAAAAAAGATACTATGGAGCCTCTTTATTTGCAATTAGAAAATTCATTTGTATAAATGGTTTTAAAATGATACTTTACTATCTCCATTACTTTCAGCTGTTTGATGTTTATTCTTTGTGAATAGGAGTAATTCATAAAACTTTATATATTTTTGATGCAGTAAATGTAACTGACATTACCTCGAATCTGTAGCTTGAATTTGATTTAAAATGTTAATAGCGTGTAGTCTGTATATCTGTCCATGTATAAGTATATATCAAATCTTTACATCTCTATCTGTTTATATATATTTTTATCTATCTTTCTATATATTTTTCTGTCTATATCTTTCATAACTGCATTTATATCCGAATTTTTCAATCTAAATTCATACAATATATATATACTATATTATATATATATATATATATATATATATATATATATATATATATTTTTTTTTTTATCAAATCTATCAGTCTATATGTGATTCTATTCACATGCATATTTCTCTCTATATATTCCTATCTATCTATCTATCTATCTGCCTATCTGTCTGTCTTTGGTATGTATACTTATATCTATCTGTATGTATACGTATTTAATATTTATCGATCTGTTTATATAGATATCTCCCTGTCTGATAATTATATATATATATATATATATATATATATATATATAATATATACATACATACACACACAACACACACACACACACACACACACACACACACACACACACACACACACACACACACACACACACACACACACACACACACAACACACACACAAACACACACAACACACACACACACCACACATCACACATTATACATGTATGTATGTATTCATATGATAGATACACAAATATAAACACACGCGCGTACTAGTAAATGCACATGATCGTATCAATATCAACATGAAGCGAATCTCTATACCTATCACACCTGAAATGAAATAATTTATTATTAATATCACGAAAAAAATAATTACTCAGACTAATATGTATGATGTGTAGTAGATCTTTGAAGTACTCTCTCGTGATTTGGTTTCATATCATATTAATTGGCGTTTATAAGTTTATTGGGAAATTTAAACTTCAGTTTAAATTGTGATGAAATATGCAGCCAAATCATATATAATTATATATGTCTTTCATTCTCAGTCTCTGTTTATTTGTCTGTCTGTCTGCCTATCTCTCTCTCTCTCTCTCTCTCTCTCTCTCTCTCTCTCTCTCTCTCTCTCTTCTCTCTCTCTCTCTCTCTCTCTCTCTCTTTTCTTTTCTCTTTCTTTATTTCTCTCTCTCTCTCTCTCTCTCTCTCTCTCTCTCTCTCTCTCTCTCTCTCTCTCTCTCTCTCTCTCTCTCTCTCTCTCTCTCTCTCTCTAGAAATTGCATATTAGTTAACCAGAGAGACGGATCAACGTTACAATTTTCAATGCAATTTATTGGATTATTGATTTCTGAAGATTTTTCTTTTGAATGCTCATAAAAGAAGGAGGGAGGGAGAAAGAGGATAGAGAGAGAGAGAGAGAGAGAGAGAGAGAGAGAGAGAGAGAGAGAGAGAGAGAGAGAGAGAGAGAGAGAGACGGAAAGAGGTAAATAACTAAATATACAGGTACTAAACTCAACAGACAAAATCATAAGCAGAGAGACAGATAAACATATATTTGGGAAATCCAGACAAGTATCTATACACACACACACACACGCAACCACGCAATCACACACACACAACACACACAAACACACAACACACAACACACAAACACACACACACACACATCAACACACAAAACACACACACACACACAAACACGGACAAAAACAAACAAGCGCACAAACATCCACAATCACACACATCCACACACACATAAACACCCACAACCACACACACACAAACAAACAAACAAACAAACACACACACACATATACTCCCACAAGCAGCAGAAGGAAAAAAAAACAAACCAGCTGGTAAAGAGAAAGCAACTTAGGGTCAAATCTCGATGCTTTTGGGAAACAGTGCTTGCTCCGAACTCATTGATCGCCGGGAACAAACACGCCACACTTCTTGACGTTATTTTCACGCGTCACTTTCTGTTGTGCAAACTAAGAATTTTTCTTGCTTGGGGGAGAATGAGGAGGAGAGGAAGAGAGATGAGAGACGATTGAGGGGGAGGGGAAGGGGGAGGATGGGGGAGGAGAAAGGGGAGAGAGAAGATTGAGGGGGGAGGGGAGGATGGAGGAGGGAGGAGGAGGAGGAGGAGGAGGAGGAAGAAGAAGAAGAAAAAAAGGAGGAAAACAGAAGATGAAAAGGAAGAGGAAGAGGAAAAGAGAATAAGAATAAGAAGGAGAAGATAGAGGCGGAGGGAAAAGAGCCAATGAAAAAGAAGTTGGTCGAGGGCGAACAGAAGGAAAAGAAGACAGAGACGAAGGGAAAAGAGAAGAAAAAAGGCAGAGATGGTTAGGGGTGGAGGAGGCAGATGCGATGGAAGGGGGAATTGAAGAATTAAATACAGAATAAGAAATGAAGAAGACAAGAAGAGAAAAAAGGATAAAAAAAGGAAAAAAAAGAAACAGGAAACAGCAAAAAACGAAAAAAAAAACATAGATACAGCATATTGCGTTCTGATAATGTATAGCCCATTGGGAGTCAGGTTCAAGCCATAAAACACAGCCCAAATCCAGCATTCAGACACACACACACACCTGTGGCTCTGAAGTGTGCTGTAACAATCCGGAGTTTCAGGGAGTAATGTCCGTCAGAATTGAGTTGTATCTGGATAAACTGAATGAGTCTTTTTATAGTCACCTCCAATTGATTTGATGCCAACGATTTTCAGGTCGATCTCCGAGTCAGGTGTCGTAGAATTTAAGTTTGGCTGATTTGCATATTTTTGGCTCGCGCGAATCGGTTTGTTTTGGTGTTTCTCTATGTTCTTGCGTATATAAAAAAAGTAAAGAGTAATATTCAGGTGTGTTTCTTTTTACAGAAATTATAGAGACGTTGAAGATGATAAACAAAAGTAAAGTAAAAATAAAGTAAAAAGTAAAAGAGTAAAGTAAAAGTAAAGAGTAATATTCAGATTTGTTTCTTTTTACTAAAATTATTTATGGAGATGTTGATGATGATAGAGAAATTACAACAAAAGAAAAATGTTATGCAGGATTGATTCTCACTAAGTATACCGTCTTGGAATATATCATAGATCGGTGAAGAATTGATAAAATTGATGATGATAATGAGATTAACGAACATGGGTTTAAAGGAAGTGCAATGAAGGGAATTAATAGAACTTTCCAAAGACCGAAATGCAATTAATCTTCAACAGAATCAAAAGCAATGCTCTAGAAGATTCCGTATTTCGGTATTTTACATTTTGTCGAGGACGAATAGAAGGAAAAGAAGACATAGCCGAAGGAAAAGAGAAGAGAAAAAAGAGGTGGTGATGATGAATGGGGGCAGATGAAAGGGGGAATTGAATTAAATACAGAATAAGAAATGAAGAAGACAAGAAGAGAAAAAAGGATAAAAAGGAAAAAAAAGAACAGGAAACAACAAAAAACGAAAAAAAAACAAAAAAACATAGGTACAGCATATTCCATTCTGATAATGTACAGCCCATTGGGGGTCAAGTTCAAGCCATAAAACACAGCCCAAATCCAGCATTCAGACACACACACACACCTGTGGCTCTGAAGTGTGCTGTGACAATCCGGAGTTTCAGGGAGTAATGTCCGTCAGAATTGAGTTGTATCTGGATAAACTGAATGAGTCTTTTTATAGTCACCTCCAATTGATTTGATGCCAACGATTTTCAGGTCGATCTCCGAGTCAGGTGTCGTAGAATTCAATTTGTTTTGCATATTTTTGGCCCGCGCGTGTCGGTTTGTTTTGGTGTTTCTCTATGTTCTTGCGTATATATAAAAAAAAGTAAAGAGTAATATTCAGGTGTGTTTCTTTTTACAGAAATTATAGAGACGTTGAAGATGATAAACAAAAGTAAAGTAAAATAAAGTAAAAAGTAAAAGAGTAAAGTAAAAGTAAAGAGTAATATTCAGATTTGTTTCTTTTTACTAAAATTATTTATGGAGATGTTGAAGATGATAAATAAATTACAATAAAAGAAAAATGTTATGCAGGATAGATTCTCACTAAGTATACCGTCTTGGAATATATCATAGATCGGTGAAGAATTAATATGATTGATGATGATAATGAGATTAACAAACATAGGTTTAAAAGGAAGTGCAATGAAGGGAATTAATAGAACTTTCCAAAGACCGAAACGCAATTAATCTTCAAAAAATCAAAAGCAATGCTCTAGAAGATTTCCGTATTTCGGTATTTTACATTTGTCGAGGACGAATAGATGGAAAAGAAGACATAGCCGAAGGGAAAGAGAAGAAGAAAAAGAGGTGGGATGATGAAGGGGGGGGGGGTGAGGCAGATGAAAGGGGAATTGAATTAAATACAGAATAAAAATGAAGAAGACAAGAAGAGAAAAAAGGATAAGAAGAAAAAAAAAAAAGAAACAGGGAACAGCAAAAAAAAAAAAAAAAAAACAGGTACAGCATATTCCGTTCTGATAATGTACAGCCCATTGGGGGTCAAGTTCAAGCCATAAAACACAGCCCAAATCCAGCATTCAGACACACACACACACACCTGTGGCTCTGAAGTGTGCTGTAACAATCCGGAGTTTCAGGGAGTAATGTCCGTCAGAATTGAGTTGTATCTGGATAAATTGAATGAGTCTTTTTATAGTCAACTCCAATTGATTTTGATGCCAACGATTTCAGGTCGATCTCTGCGTCAGGTGTCGTAGAATTTAAGTTTGGTTGTTTCTTTTGATTTGCATATTTTTGGCTCTCTTGTATTGTTTTGTTTTGGTGTTTCTCTATGTTCTTGCGTATATAAAAAGGTTTAAAATTATATTAAAAAAGTAATATTCAGATTTGTTTCTTTTTACTAAAATTATTTATGGAGATGTTGAAGATGATAGACAAATTACAATAAAAGAAAAAGGTTATGCAGGATAGATTCTCATTAATTAAGTATACCGTCTTGGAATATATCATAGATCGGTGAAGAATTGATAAAATTGATGATGATAATGAAGTTACCAAACATAGACTTTAATGAAGTGTAATGAAGGGAATTAATAGAACTTTCCAAAGACCGAAATGTAATTAATCTTCGACAGAATCAAAAGCAATGCTCTAGAAGATTCCGTATTTCGGTATTTTACATTTTGTCGAGGACGAATAGAAGGAAAAGAAGACATAGCCGAAGGGAAAAGAGAAGAGAAAGAGGTGGTGATGATGAAAGGGGGGGTGGGTGAGGCAGATGAAAGGGGGAATTGAAGAATTAAATACAGAATAAGAAATGAAGAAGACAAGAAGAGAAAAAATGATAAGAAAGAAAAGGAAAAAAAAGAACAAGAAACAGCAAAAAACGAAAAAAAAAAAAACAACAAAAACACATAGGTACAGCATATTCCGTTCTGATAATGTATAGCCCATTGGGGGTCAAGTTCAAGCCATAAAACACATCCACATCCAGCATTCAGACACACACACACACACCTGTGGCTCTGAAGTGTGCTGTAACAATCCGGAGTTTCAGGGAGTAATGTCCGTCAGAATTGAGTTGTATCTGGATAAACTGAATGAGTCTTTTTATAGTCACCTCCAATTGATTTGATGCCAACGATTTTCAGGTCGATCTCCGAGTCAGGTGTCGTAGAATTTAAGTCTGGTTGTTTTGCATATTTTTGGCTCGCGCGAATCGGTTTGTTTTGGTGTTTCTCTATGTTCTTGCGTATATATAAAAAAGTAAAGAGTAATATTCAGGTGTGTTTCTTTTTACTAAAAATTATAGAGACGTTGAAGATGATAAACAAAAGTAAAAGTAAAAAATAAAGTAAAGTAAAAGAGTAAAAGTAAAAGTAAAGAGTAATATTCAGATTTGTTTCTTTTTACTAAAATTATTTATGGAGATGTTGAAGATGATAGACAAATTACAATAAAAGAAAAAGGTTATGCAGGATAGATTCTCATTAAGTATACCGTCTTGGAATATATCATAGATCGCTGAAGAATTGATAAAATTGATGATAATAATGAGATTAACAGACATAGGTTTAAAGGAAGTGTAATGAAGGGAATTAATAGAACTTTCCAAAGACCGAAATGCAATTAATCTTCAACAGAATCAAAAGCAATGCTCTAGAAGATTCCGTATTTCGGTATTTTACATTTTGTCGAGGACGAATAGAAGGAAAAGAAGACATAGCCGAAGGGAAAAGAGAAGAAGAAAAAGAGGTGGTGATGATGAAGGGGGGGGGGGGGTGAGGCAGATGAAAGGGGGAATTGAACTACAGAAATAAGAAATGAAGAAGAAAGGATAAAAAAAAGAAAAAAAAGAAACAGAAACAGAAAAAACAAAAAAAAAAAAAAAAAAAAAAAAAAACACACAGGTACAGCATATTCCGTTCTGATAATGTATAGCCCATTGGGGGTCAAGTTCAAGCCATAAAACACATCCACATCCAGCATTCAGACACACACACACACCTGTGGCTCTGAAGTGTGCTGTAACAATCCGGAGTTTCAGGGAGTAATGTCCGTCAGAATTGAGTTGTATCTGGATAAACTGAATGAGTCTTTTTATAGTCACCTCCAGCTGATTTGATGCCAACGATTTTCAGGTCGATCTCCGAGTCAGGTGTCGTAGAATTTAAGTTTGGTTGTTTTGCATATTTTTGGCTCGCGCGAATCGGTTTGTTTTGGTGTTTCTCTATGTTCTTGCGTATATATAAAAAAGTAAAGAGTAATATTCAGGTGTGTTTCTTTTTACTAAAATTATTTATGGAGATGTTGAAGATGATAAACAAAAGTAAAGTAAAAATAAAGTAAAAAGTAAAAGAGTAAAGTAAAAGTAAAGAGTAATATTCAGATTTGTTTCTTTTTACTAAAATTATTTATGGAGATGTTGAAGATGATAAATAAATTACAATAAAAGAAAAAGGTTATGCAGGATTGATTCTCACTAAGTATACCGTCTTGGAATATATCATAGATCGGTGAAGAATTGATAAAATTGATGATGATAATGAGATTAACGAACATGGGTTTAAAGGAAGTGCAATGAAGGGAATTAATAGAACTTTCCAAAGACCGAAATGCAATTAATCTTCAACAGAATCAAAAGCAATGCTCTAGAAGATTCCGTAAAACTTGGAAACACGTCACTGACATTTC
>NW_020871318.1:154276-159276 GCF_003789085.1 Penaeus vannamei | reverse complement strand
TACTACTACTAATAATAATAATAATAGCAATAATAATAATAATAATAATAATAATAATAATAATAATAATAATAATAATAATAATAATAATAATAATAATATAATAATAATAATAATAACAATAATAATAATAATAATAATAATAATAATAATAATAATAATAATAATAATAATAATAATAATAAATAATATAATAATAATAATAATAATAATAATAATAATAATAATAATAATAATAATAATAATAATAATAATAATAATAATAATAACAGCAACAATAAAAATAATAATGATCATAATAATAGTAATGAAAAGGTAATAATGATATGAATGATAATATCAATAATGATAATAACGATAATGATAATCAAAAATTGATGATACTAATGCTAAAATTATCAAAATAACAATAATAACTATGAAAAGGTTAATAACAGCGATAATAAAACCAATACTAAGAATACTGACAGCATTTATAAAAGTAATAATGATAATGATGATGATAATAAATAATAATAATAATAGTAATGATAGTAATAATAATAATAATAATAATAATAATAATAATAATAATAATAATAATAATAATAATAATAATAATAATTAATAATAATAATAATAATAATAATGCAACTACTAATAAAATTATAATAACAATAATAAAATAACAGTAACAATAACAATGACAATATCATTGATAAAAATGAAAATGATGATGGTAATAATCACAGAGACAGCTGCAATAACAAGTCAAATTCAGTATCCGAACAAATTACCGCTTGACATCCTGCTAATTATAGAGACAAACGGAAGAATGAATTATGAAATAGTAGCATGTAATAAAAAAGAATGTCTATGAAACAAAATAAACCAAAAAATAAGAAAACAAAAAAGAAAAAAGATAAAAGTAAGCAAAAAAAAACAACAACATTGTTTATAAGTACAGAAATTAAGAAAAAAGTCTCGCAAATACGAAATAAAAGTAATTGTTCAAAAAGACGTCCACAAAATCGAGAGAAAAAACAAAAGTCGAGAAAGCAATCGAAAGATAATTGAGGAAACACAAAAAAGTCGAGAAAAATATAAAGGCTAGAAAAAATACGATGGAAAAAAACAACACAAAAACAAAAGAAAATCGAACCAAAAATGTCAAGAAAAAACGAAACATAATAAATTCGAAAAACAAAAAGCAAAAAAAGGTTGTGATAAAAAACAACAAAAGTCTGGAAAAAAAATAAGGGTAAGGGGGAAGAGATGGAAAGAGAGAAGAGGAGTAAGCGGAGGTGTGAGGAGGAAAGAGAAAAAAGGAGTGAGGGAGAGAAGGGAAAAAGGTAGAAAGGAGCGAGGAGGAAAGAGAGAAGAGGAATATCTCAAAAAAAAAATAATAATAATAATAAAAAGTCGAGACAGACACCCGCAGACAGTTCCCTCTGCTTTAAAGGTCACGGCACTTCATCTATTCTTCCACATCTTTCCACCGTCAGGATATTGAGGGGCGGCTCCGTCAGATGAATATGACATCTTCCAATTCAAAATATGGAAAAAAAACGAAATCTTATTTGGTTTAAGGCGTATCAATTGTATTGAGACGGATCGCTATGGTCTGTCTCGTCATCCCTTAATAATAGCCTGTTATGCGAGAGAAAAATCTTTGTAAAAAAGTGTCATATTCAATTTCTTCTCTCTTTTCTACCTCATAGGGGTTTAAAGGTAATAACTATATCAAGGGTTTGGCATAAGTGATAGAGGAGTCAATTTAAACTTTAAATTATTGTTCGTTGGGGGGAAAAAAACTCGAGAGACATAACTGATGCATCCAACGTTCACAATTTCATGGGGAAAATTGGTTCATGTTTGTTGCCAAAAGTCAGTTAACAGAAGTCCGCAATCTGTACGACAAATAAAATTAGACATCCTAGTTTGTCGCCAAATGTGTTTAAAAAACATTAAACGAAGAGAAAACCGAACATGCCTTTCCACCTTGCGACCCGAATGCATAAGTCAACAGCACGGCATAAAATAGTGTTGTTCCTGGCAAGAAATGGTGTAGCGGCGCGACCCAACAACCTGCAGCTCGGGTTGGGTCACACAGCCTTGACCTCGCACCTCACCATCAGCCGCCTCTCGATGACGCAAAGCCGAGACCTGATTGGATGACACGGACACCTCACGGCTTGCTCATTGGACCGCAGCTTCCCAGAGAGCTGGCACAGCTTTCGAGAAAAAAATCTACACCCAGAAAAAGGACGATAACTAGAGAGAGAGAGAGAGAGAGAGAGAGAGAGAGAGAGAGAGAGAGAGAGAGAGAGAGAGAGAGAGAGAGAGAGAGAGAGAGAGAGAGAGAGAGAGAGAGCACTTAAACTCCAGCATCCGGCCCGAGATCAGCATCCCTCGATTCCCCATCTGAAACACCACCATCACCAAAACTAGGCCTACCTACCCAGGTCTTTGCCGTCGATCTCAACTCACCCCCAGCACCCAGCCATACGTGTGGGAACTCACCCAAAACAACCAGTCCCATAGGAGATAATAGACCATGATGACTTACCTGGCGGGCTTACGAAGGTCTTCTGTGAGGGTCTTTTTACAATAACTAGAAGATGTTTTTGTCTGCAGTTATTGGCGATATAGTTTGATACGATAAACTGATCAAAAAATATAAAGTTAACAGAAAGATGGAACAACAACTTCGATATGCCTGTCTTTTGTGATTGTATCTTTTCCGCTCTGGCAACTCTTTCGTACCCAGATGATTAGAAATTGCAGAAATACTCAATACAAACGAAATTGCATAACCCTTGACCTAGCTTCATTGAAAACTCTGTGACCTGTCGAAGAAAAAGAACCATGCAAGAGGAGGTCATGCACAAAGTACCTTTTATCTCAAGTCGATGTTGTTTTCCATTAACATAAAGTCGCGGAAAAAGTTTGCACATTCCCTCCATGACCCCGAGAGCAAGTTATCAAGAGGAAATGCAGTGAAACAAAATGCAAATCTGTGGTAAGTAGAGAAGGCTGTTCCAGGTTCCAGGAGCGAATTCGTTATTTACGGCTCTGCGAATATAAACATTCATATATGTGATATATATATATATATATATATATATATATATATATATATATATATATATATATATATATATATATATATACATATATATATATATGTGTGTGTGTGTGTGTGTGTGTGTGTGTGTGTGTGTGTGTGTGTGTGTGTGTGTGTGTGTGTCGTATAAACAATATACATAAAAATATAGATAAAAAAAAATATATCTATATGTTTATAGATAGATAGATAGACAGATAGATAGATAGACAGAGAGAAACGAAGAAGAAGAAAAAGAAGCAGAAGAAGAAGGTAAAGAAGGAGAAACGTAAAAACATGACTCAGAAATCTTCCCCATCAAATTAACTCTCCCAGTGTTAGCTGTCATATCTTCTCAGGCGGTTGATTAAAGAAGTTTAAAATCCCAGTGATACTTGGATCATCTGGAATCTTTACTTCTTTCTCAAAACTGTTTTCAAACTCTCGCTATGTGTCTCTCTTTCTTTCTTTCTTTCTGTTTTTTTTTTTTTTTTTTTTTTTTTTTTTTTTTTTTTTTGTCTCTTATTTCTTTCTTTCTGTTTTTCTTTCATTCTGATATCAGCAACTGGTTATCTTACGGCATTACCATCCTCTACGGACTTCAGTATGGAAACAAATTGACGAATATTCCAAAAAAGACATGAAGACGAAGAGGATATTGAATAATAATAATAATAAGGAGAGAGGAGGAGAGGAGAGAGGAGGGAGGAGGAGAAAGAAGAAGGAGAAAGAAGAGGAGGAGGAGGAGGAAGACGAGGATTAGCAGGAAGAGGAGGAGGAGGGCGAGGAAGAAGAGGAAAGAAGGAAGAGGAGGAGAGAAGAGAAGGAGAAGAGAAGAGGAGGAGGAGGAGGAAGACGAGGATTAGCAGGAAGAGGAGGAGGAGGGCGAGGAAGAAGAGGAGGAGAAGAAGAAGGAGAAGGAAGAGGAGGAGTAGAAGGAGTAATAGGAGTAGGAGGAGAAGGAGTAATAGGAGTAGGAGGAGAATGAGGAGGAGGAAGAGAAGGAGTAACAGGAGTAGGAGGAAGAAAATAAGTAATATGTTTCGAAATCTTCCCCTGATGATTCTCCAAAAGAAATACGAAAAAAGCATGAAGAAGAAATTTATATGAGATACCCCTGAGATCTTTCCCATTACAGTTATCCATCTAAATGTTAACTGTCTTGTTATCTCAAGACGCTGATTAAAGAAGGTCAAAATCCCACTGAAAGCAAGACCAACTGCGATCTTTACTTCCTTGAAAAAAGTATATATTAATATTCTCTCTCTCTATCTCTCTCTCTCTCTCTCTCTCTCTCTCTCTCTCTCTCTCTCTCTCTCTCTCTCTCTCTCTCTCTCTCTCTCTCTCTGTCTGTCTGTCTGTCTGTCTGTCTCTCTCTCTCTCTGTCTGTCTGCCTCTCTCTCTCTCTCTCTCTCTCTCTCTCTCTCTCTCTCTCTCTCTCTCTCTCTCTCTCTCTCTCTCTCTCTCTCTCTCTCTCTCTCTCTCTTTTAACACGTGTCGTATTCATTTATTCATTTATAAACAAATCGACTTATTTATTAGTCATTCATTGCCTCGCGAGATGTCTAACTGATGTGATAACGAAAACTTATATTAGATTTAGCATAAGTGATGATAATGATGAGGATAATGAAGTAGTGATGCCAGTAATGACAGTATATTAGTAGTAATAATAATAACAATGATAGTTTAGTGATAATAATGATGGTGATTAAATTAATGCGTGATGATGGTAAAGATAATTAAAGACTAGTTATGAATATGAGCTTATGACAATGATAATAAAAGTGATGATAATAACAATGATGATGATAATGAACATGAATGAAATGAAAGCGTTGAACTCGAAAACGTTGAACTCTGTAAACGTTGAACTCGATAAAACGTTGAACTCTGTAAAACGTTGAACTCGATA
>NW_020871318.1:131776-136776 GCF_003789085.1 Penaeus vannamei | reverse complement strand
TGTGTGTGTGTGTGTGTGTGTGTGTGTGTGTGTGTGTGTGTGTGCACACATTTACATATGTACACATACACACACACACATAGGCGCATCCGTTTGAGTGCTCCTGCTGGCCATTCTCAGCCTTATCACAACCAGCAAACTGCCGCATCAGATGCATTGACTGTTTGTGACAGGAGATAATAAGGCACTCAGTAGCAGTCACGAACGTTGGCTGATGGTATATTGGCCGAGCTTTCTTCCGTCGAGGCTGAAATGGTCGCCAGTTAGGCCTCCGCTGCACAGACTTCGGAAAATGAGGGAATTGTCCCTTGGATACGTCAGCCGTGAAGGGAAGGTGCGGTTGCGATGCTGAGATGTTGATCTATATCGTTGACGTGTTTCTGGTCTTGTCTCCAGGGCCTTGGCTGGCGGAGAGTGAGTATATCGCATTGTAATTACTAAGTACTTTATTATTTAAAAGTAAGGTTCTAGTCTTTGTATTTCTATGTTTCGTGAGTTTGCAGTTCGATTTCGTAAGGGAAAAGTATCTGATATGAACTAATAGGCTAATTGATATTCCACAGAATAATGCTCTTTCTGAATTCAGAATATAAATTCTGATCCTGGAATATTTAAACAAAAGCAAATAACCCAATATTGAGTCTCAATTATATACTCACATTAGTCGACCTTTTCGGTTATCTATCAGGCTAACATTTTCAGCCCATTTACTTTTACAATTAAGGACCAAGATCTGTGACCGAGATAAGCGGATATGCTCTATAATCACCTCATTAACGTGCTCTTGATACCCGGCAATTAACCACCATTTTTTATCAGATATTGCGTTATCAGCACAACCGCCAAACATTAAAATTTCGACGAATATGAAAATGAGAAGGAATAATTTCTCAAGTTAGAATCTTGTTTGTCCAGGTTAAGGGGATCACAAAGGTGTCTATTTGGCATTAATCAACGAAAAAAGCGGCCTTATCAACAAGAAATGAAATATTGTTCTTACCTTAGATTTATCGCTATGTTTGCCATCGTGTAAGCCGGAGAAAGAGTACTTATCTGCTCTGCTAAGGAGAACTAATCAAAGTATTTTGTTTTATCCTTACCCCTAACATCTCTCAGAGGAATTCAGAATCTAATACATACACAGAACACGCTCGAATCTATACTCATACACACACACACACAGATGATATATATATATATATATATATATATATATATATATATATATATATATTATATATATAAATTATACATATATATATATATATATATATATATATATATATATATATATATATATATATATATTGTTAAAGCCAGTGCCATGTTAGGGATTCTGACAGTTCGCGCGCATTTTTCCTCACAGCCAATAGGGAGAGGCCACCTGGATGTCTGTAGGCTCTCAGCCAATGAGAGGCGTTGACACATTCACTCTTCCACGCGCTCTCTCTCAGGCGACAGCGTCTCTTTGTTCTTCCCCTTTTTTGTGTTATCATCACCTTATTTCGAGATTCAAGAAATCCCAGTACTTAAGTATAAGTTTTATGAGTTCTGTGATATATCTAGGTCTGGTCAGAATAAGTGTTTGAATCTGTTTAGTGGTGTATTTTTATGAAATATCCTATTGCATGTGTGTAAGATATTTCTATGTTCCTAGGTTATGCATTTATCTGTTCCTTAGTTTCTTACTACAAGGCCCTGGATTCTGTTCTATTACTTTGATGTCATTGATGGAGTTAAAAACCTTGTTATCTTAGATCTTCAGTAAAATAGGAATCAACAGTATTGTTTATTTTAACCGTTGTGTAACAATATATATATATATACACACACACACACACATATATGTATATATATATATATATATATATATATATATATATATATATATATATATATATATATATATACACACATTATTTTATGTACGTTCGCAATATTCTAAGTATTTGTTGTGGTATAATATTTTTATTCGTTTTCATTGTATCGGTTTACGCCTCTGATATCTCCCTTTTTATATCATATAATTCAACAGCACAGCGGTTTATAAACTATTCCGGAATGAGTTTCTAAACTCGAACGTTTTATATTACACGAACCACAGAGAAAAAAAAACGAGAAAAAAATAAAATTATTGGAATGGTGGACGATGAAATATGAAATGTTTTATTAAATTTATCTGTATAAAAATAAAACAAGAAAAAGTAGTTTAGCATTTCCTTTCCGACAGAACTACAAAAATGATATACTGTATTTTCTAAAATCGCTGATTGCACACATCACAAGGCATCGGAGAGGGTATGGAGGGAATAAAGTGATAAAGATTAATTGAAAGATTATACTCGATAACATGTAGCTGATATCGAGAATATTTTTTGTTGGTCTGTTTATGTGTGTTTATTTGGTTGTGTGTGTTTGTGTCTGTTTGTTCGTGTGTCTGTTTGTTTTTGAGGGTTATTTTTTGTGTATGTTTATGCGTATTTGTTTGTTTGTTTGTCTTTTTTTGTGTCTGTTTGTGTGTATGTCTGTCTGTTTATGTATTTGTTTGTGTGTCTGTTTGTTCGTTTGTTTATTTGTTTTTGTGTCTGTTTGTTGGTATGTCTGTTCGAGTGTTTGTTTTGTTTATTTTTGTGTCTGTTTGTTCGTCTGTTTTTTTTCTCTCTCTTACCTGGTAACAATATCCTTCTTCGTCTTCTAATTACCCTCTTCCGTCTCTTCATTCTTTCTTCTTGTTTTTGTTCTTTTTGTCCCTCCTCTTTTTCCCTCTTTCTTCTTCATTTTGTTCTTCCATTTTTCATTGTTCTTCATCCCATTCTTCGTGTTCCTCTTCTTCTTCATCGTATTCTTTCTCTTCTTCTTCTTCTTCCCTTTGTTCATCATCATCATCTTCTTCCCTCTACTTCTCTATTTTCCTCCTCTTTTTCCCTTCTCCATCACATCCCACATCTTTCTTGTTCTCCATCTTCCCATTCTCCCTATTCTTCTTCTTCTCCATCATCTTTCTATTCTTCTTCCTAGGTCTTCTCTTCTTAGGTCTACTCTTCTTCCCTCTGTTCTCCATCATCATCATCATCTTCCTCTTCTACTTCTCTATCTTCCCCTTCTTCTCCCCACCTCTTTCTTGTTCTCCGTCTTACCATATTTCCTTTTCTTCTACTTCTTCCTCTTCCTCTTCTTGTTCTTTTTCTTAGGTCTCTTCTTCTTCCCTCTGTTCTCCATCATCATCATCATCTTCCTCTTCTACTTCTCTATCTTCCCCTTCTTCTCCCCACCTCTTTCTTGTTCTCCATCTTACCATATTTCCTTTTCTTCTACTTCTTCCTCTTCCTCTTCTTGTTCTTCTTCTTAAGTCTCTTCTTCTTCCCTCTGTTCTCCATCATCAGCATCATCTTCCTCTTCTTCTTAGGTCTCCTCTTCTTCCCTCTGTTCTTCCTCATCATCATCTTCCTCTTCTTCTTCTTCTTAGGTCTCTTCTTCTCTCTGTTCACCATCATCATCTTCTTCCCTCTACTTCTCCATCTTCCTCCCCTTCTTCTCCCCTTCTCCATTACTTCCCACATTTCCCCCGAAAATCGTCATAAGGATTAAACTTAAACGTTTTCCAGGCATCATCGTTTCGGAGGGAAGGGGTGGGGGGGGGCGGAGGGGTAGGGGGGGGGCGACGCAAACGGAGCACGGAACTCGATGGGAAAGTTGGGACATTCTTCGGCGCCGTTCGAAGGGGGAAGGGGAAGGAGGGGAAGAGGGGCGGGGGAGGGGGAGGGAAGGGAGGGGAGGAGGAGGAAGGGGAGGGAAGGGGGAAAGGGAAAGGGAAGAGCAGTTACATACAGTATGTACACACACACACACACACACACACACACACACACACACACACACACATACACACACACACACACACACACACACACACACACACACACACACACACACACACACTATATATATAGATATATAGATATATATATATATATATAGATATAGATATAGATATATAGATAGATAGATAGATAGATAGATATATGGATAGATAGATATATAGATAGATAGAAATAGATATATACATATATATATCCATGTATGCATGCATGTACACATATACATATATATACAACAAATTCACCAAAATGCCTCTTGAAGACCTTCGCGACAGAGAGAGAAAACCTTGTCGTCGAGAACCAGTGACGACACTTCCTCACGCTCTCCCAGCCAACTTGGGCGGTTAATCTGCGACCCACAATCCCTCTCGTAGACAATCCCGGTCTGGAACATCTTCATCTTCAAGACGTGATAGAGGGAAACTTTCTTTTTTATTTCTGAAATTTATGGATATTTTTTGTTTGTTTTTTGTTTCCACTGATTTTAGATTTGGTATTTTATGCGTGTATTTGTGTATGTGTATATTGCACACATACACATATAGATTGATAGACAGATAGATGGGTTTATAAACAGTTATAGATAAAGATATAGATACGAATATATATCTATTGTAAGTATGTTCCATGCAATAAAAGATTTGTACTTATACCTTAATTTGTAAATCAATTAATCTTGGCACACATGTATTTGCGTCTGAATACACCGACAGCATGATAGACCTAGATAAATAGATAGATATCACTTTCATTAAAGAGAGAGAGAGAGAGAGAGAGAGAGAGAGAGAGAGAGAGAGAGAGAGAGAGAGAGAGAGAGAGAGAGAGAGAGAGAGAGAGAGAGAGAGAGAGAGAGAGAGAGAAAGAAAGAAAGAAAGAAAGAGAAGAAAGAGAGAGAGAGAACGGAAGAACGAGACGACATCAAACTGCCAAGATATCCTGATTAATTCAAACTAATTAAACGACGAGCGAGTCCCGAAGCGTCAGTTCTCCTCAGTGTTCATACATTCTATTTGAGGAAGAAGATGAAATAAATCTCATGCATGAACTCTGAGGATTCTGAAGCTGTATATATATATATTCTGAAGGTATTCTGAAGCTGGTCATACGTTCCCGAGGAATTCG
>NW_020871318.1:114077-116127 GCF_003789085.1 Penaeus vannamei | reverse complement strand
ACGACATGGTTTCTCTTCCTCTTGTTCTCTCTCCTCTCCCTCTCGCTCTCTCTCTCTCTCTCTCTCTTCTCTCTCCGTCTCTCTCTTCTCTCTCTCTCTCTCTCTCTCTTCTCTCTCTCTCTCACCCCCCCCTTCCCCCTCCTTCCCTCTTTCTCCCATCTCTTCCTCTTTTTGTACTCTCTTCCCCCTCTCTGTATATGTGGCAGTCTGGTAAGTGTATAAACGCGGTCAGAATGGAGAGAGAGGAGAGGGAAATAGGGTGAGACATGCAGTGACAGAAAGAGAGGGGGAGAAGGCCGATATTAAGGACAAAGGCAGGCAAGGAAATAAAAGACGATCGCAATAAGAGGGAAGCGGTGAGAGATGAGAAAAAAGAGAGGAGGCGAGGAAGAGGGAGGATAGAGAGAGACAAGCAGGAGAGAGAGAGAATGAGAGAGAAATCAGAGATAGTGGGCGAGGGAGGAGTGCAGGAGGCGAGAAAGAGAGAAGAGAGAGAGAGAGAGAGAAGGAGATGGGAAAGAAAGAGAGAGATAGAGAGGGACGGACGGGCCAGAGATTGCCAGAGAGGGAGAAAACTAACTGACAGACAGACAAAGAGACAGACAGACAGATCAAAAACAAGAGTTAGTCCGAATAAAAAGAACAAGAGAAAAGAGAGAAGAGACCACACACACAAAAAAAAGAAGAGTTCAAACAGCCAAGGAATAAAAGGTTAGAATGATTATTCAAACAAAAAACAGATTGTTTTTTTTTTCCGTTAAGCAAGAAAAGCCACCTTCAGCGAGCGACAGACACACACATCTCACATGCTTTTTTCTCTTTGCGTTTCCGAACTCCGGGCATTTTTCAGTATCTCCCCCTCTCCCCTCCCTCCCTCCCTTCACCTCCTTCCCCTCCCTCCTTCCCTCCCTCCCTCCCTTCCCCCTCCCTCCTCCCCCCTCCTCCCTCCCTCCCTCCTTCCCTCCTCCCTCCTTCCCTCCTCCCTCCTTCCCTCCCTCCCTCCTTCCCTCCCTCCCTCCTCCCTCCCTCCCTTCCCCCCCCCCCCCCCCGCAGTTCACACACACACACACACAACTTTCGAAAATGTCCCCGACGTAACATTTCGTTTTAAGCCATAAACCCCCGGATTCAAATTCCCTCCCTTTTCGCTTTCGTCCCCTTTTTCCTTCCTTCTCCCCTCTTTCTCTTTCCCCTTCTCTCCCTCTTCTCCGGCTTTTACCCTCTTTTCTATTTTTTTTTTCTTTTCGTTCCCCCATCCTCTCTTTCTTTATTTTTTTCCTCTTTCTTCTTTGCTTGTCCCTTTCCCTCCCTTTCCCCTGACCCCTCATCACTAGTTCCCCTCTTCTCTTCTTTCTTTTCGTGTCCTCTCCTTTCTTCCTCCTTCTTTCCTATTCGTAATTTTCTCTTTTACCTCTCCCCTCATTCCTTCCTCCCCCCGTCTCCCCCTCCTTTCCCTGCCCCCCTCCCCCTTTTCCCTCCCTTTTCCTCAAGCCACTCCTTCCTTCTCCTCATTCCTGTCCTTCCCCATTCCCTCCCTTCTCTTTCTTTCCTCTCTCCACCCCCTCCTTCATCCTTCTTCTCCTTTCTCCTATTCCTTATCCCCCTCTTTCCTTTCCTCCATTCCTCTGCCTCTCCCTCCCTCTTCCCCCACTCCACCTCCCTTCCTTTTCCCCCCTTAGTGTTCTTCTTCCATCCCCCACTTCCCCTCCTCTTCTCCCCACTCCCTTCCTTTTCTTCCCATTCCCTTCTCTTCACCCCCACTCCCTCTCCCAACTCCCCCTCCCTCTCCCCCTCCATCTCCTTACTTCTTCCCTCTCCTCCTCCCCCTTCCCTTTTCTCCCTCCCTCTCCCCTTCCCTTCCCTTCCCCCTCCTTCTCCCACTCGCCTCCCTTCCCCTCCCCCTCCCCTTCTCCCGCTCCTTCTCCCCATTCCCCCTCCCTTCCCTTTCTCTCCCCTCCCTCTCCCCTTCTCCCCCTCCTTTTCCCCCTTCCCTTCTCCCCTCTCCCTCCCCTTCTTCCCCTCCTCTTCTCCCCCTCCCTGTACCCACTTC
>NW_020871318.1:67331-71966 GCF_003789085.1 Penaeus vannamei | reverse complement strand
GCCGCCCTCGATCCCAGCTGATCATTGCCGCACGTGTAACCGGCTGAGCGGAATACGCGTCCATGTTGGTGTCTCCATGTGGTGGTGTTTTGCACATGACCTAGGATAAGGGAGGGTAGATGGGGGTTGTGGTCAGAGAAAAAAAAAAAGAGGGAGGGAGAAAGGAATAAAGGAGGGAGGTTGGGAGGGAATAAAAGGAAGGAGGAGGGAGGGAGATGGAGAAAGAAAGAAGAAAGAAAGAAAAAAGGAAAGAAAAAGAAGAGAGAGAGAGAGAGAGAGAGAGAGAGAGAGAGAGAGAGAGAGAGAGAGAGAGAGAGAGAGAGAGAGAGAGAGAGAGAGAGAGAGAGAGAGAGAGAATGTGAATACGAGGATAAAGGGTATGGAAATCTAATAAAAGAAAAGAGAAAGAGAGAGAGAAAAAAATAAAAACGAAACAAAAATCGCAAGACGGACAAGAGAGACACGAGACAGGACATACCAGAATAGGAAGACGTCGAAGGAGGCGCCAGAAGGAAGGAAGGAAGGAAGGAAAAGTGCGGGGGGGGGAGGGGAGGGAAATATCACAATAAAAAAAATGAAGGACGAAGGAAAGCAGGAAAATCATCGATTCTTCTCCTCCTTTGCACATATTTCCTTCATCCTTCTACCCCTTATTTACTGATGTTTTTTTTTCGTTATTATTATTATTATTATTATTATTACTACTCTTATTATCACTATCATCATTATTATCATAATTATTGTTATTATTACTATTATCACTAATATCATTACTATTATTATTATTATCATCATAATCATGACTATTATTATATTATTATTATTATCATCATCAATATCATCATTATCATTATCATTATTATCATCATTCCTACTCCTCCCCAACCCATCTCCCCCTCTCCTTCCTTCCACCTTTACACTCTTCTCCTCCTCCCCATCCCCCCCCCGCCCCTTCCCCTCCCCCTCACCCCCATCCCTCCCGCCCACAGATGAAGCTACGAAGATTAAATAAAAGACGAGAAACAAGAATAGGCGAAGAAAGGCCGCTTAGAACCCCGAGCCTTGAACGAAGTGAGGATCGTGACTGTTGAACTCTCGTTAATGTTCATTGTTCATCTTGTTATGGCTATCGTGAAGGTCATACTCGCTCCAGACGAAGGTCGAGACTCACCCTCGTGGGGGGTCAAGACTCATGAGTGACAGAGTCTCACTCACTCATCATCACTCGTCGACGATAAGGCTTGACTCACTATCTCACAATCGAGGTATAGTTATAAAATGCTCGCTATAACAACAACAATTATAACAACAATAATAATAATAGCAATAATCAATAATAAATAATAATATATATAATAATCATAATAATATAAAATAAAACAACAACAACAACAACAACAACAATAATAATAATAGATAAATAAATCAATAAAATATATAAAAAAGGTATCTATAAAACCCACTCATTTTCCATACAAGAAATACCACATATACAATAATTCATACATATTAAGCTTTTTTCTGTGTGTGTGGATTTATTCCTTGATAAAGTATCTTATACTCTAAGAGATACAAAAGAAAAAATCTGTGGATTTATTCCTTGATAAAGTATCTTACGATCTAAGAGATACATGCTCTAGAGATATAAAAAAAAAAAAAAAAAAAAAAAAAAAAAAAAAAAAAAAATTCTGTTGATTTATTCCTAGATGAAGTATCTTACGCTCCAAGAGATTTGCGAGACTTACATCACCTTCACTCACTATCAACGGAGTCTGAAGGTAGCCCCGAGAGTCCCGAATTCACGGCTACCTGTGGTCACGCCTCGCCGTCACGAAGGCTGAGACTCACCGACCTTCTTTGTCCTGATATCTTGACTCATCGACCTTCTTTGTCCTGATAGCTTGACTCACCGACCTCTTTTCCTCATATCTGACTCAACCGACCTCTTTGTCCTGATATCTTGACTCACCGACCTTCTTTGTCCTGATATCTTGACTCACCGACCTTCTTTGTCCTGATATCTTGACTCACCGACCTTCTTTGTCCTGACTCACGACCTTCTTTGTCCTGGTATCTTGACTCACCGACCTTCTTTGTCTCTTACTCACGACCTTCTGTCCTCTTGACTCGACCTTCTTTGTATCTTGACTCATCGACCTTCTTTGTCCTATCTTGACTTCGATATCTTGACTCACGACTTTTCTGACTCGACTAATCTTGACTCGACCTTATCTTTTCTTGTCCTGATATCCTGACTCACCGACCTTCTTTGTCCTGATAGCTTGACTCACCGACCTTCCTTCTCCAGACGTCCGGGGCTAACTGACCTTCCTTTACGGACGGCTTGACTCATCGACCTTCCTAATTTCACGGTTTTGACTCATCGACCTTCCTAATTTTACGGTTTTGACTCATCGACCTCATCCACGGTTTTGACTTCGACTTCCTAATTTTACGGTTTGACTCATCGACCTTCCTAAGTTTTTTGACTCATTGAACTTCCTTATTTCTAGGTTTTGACTCATCGACCTTCCTAATTTCAAGGTCTTAATTCAATCGACCCACATGTTGACTCATCTTGACTCATCGACCTTCCTAACTTCAAGGTCTTGACTCATCGACCTATTTCATCCCACATGACTCATCGACCTTCTTCACCCAGATATCCTGACTCGTCGACCTTTCTCATCCCACGTCTAGACTCACCGATCTTCCTCATCCAGACTCGACTCATCACCCTTTCCTTACTCAGACACCCCAACTCATCTCCAGACATCTTGACCATATAAGGAATCCTCATGAATAGCCCTCATTGACTCATGCCCTTGTTGAGTGAGTGCTGTGAGGTAGAAGGGGCAGCTGCGAGGTGCGGGAGTGAGGCTAAAGGCCGAAGTTATGAGGTTATGAGGTGAAGACGGATGGAAGCAGGAGTAAAGGTGAGTATGTGGAAGAGAAGAAATGCGAAGAATGTGTGTGTGTGTGTGTGTGTGTGTGTGTGTGTGTGTGTTGTGTGTGTGTGTGTGTGTGTGTGTGTGTGTGTGGTGTGTGTGTGTGTGTGAGAGAGAGAGAGAGAGAGAGAGAGAGAGAGAGAGAGAGAGAGAGAGAGAGAGAGAGAGAGAGAGAGAGAGAGAAGAGAGAGAGAGAGAGAGAGAGAAAAAAGAAGAGAAAAGAAAGAGAGAGAGAGAGAGAGAGAGAGAGAGAGAGAGAGAGAGAGAGAGAGAGAGAGAGAAGAGAAGAGAGAAGAGAAAGAGAGAAAAGAGAAGAGAAGAGAGAGAGAAGAGAGAAGAGAAAGAAGAGAAAGCAGCAAAGCAGCAGCAGCAGCGGTGTGACCTTGGATGATGCATTCACCCTGCAACCTTGTGTGTGCGAGTTTGTGAGTTTGTGCGTGTGCGTGTGCGTGCGTGCGTCCGTGTGTGTGTTTGCAGCCTCACCCACATCGTCCTGTTCTCGCCCCACCGCCACGCCGACCCTGACTGCCCATGCCATGCACTACTCAGTCAACCCCCCTCCCCCCTCCCCCCGCCTACCCATACCCCCCCCCCCTGCCCCAACCCCCTTCGCTGCCCCTGCACACACATTTCCTCCCCCGCGTCACACCCTGGCGTCGCTTGCATTCTGGCACACGCGTCCATGTACACACGCGTGTGCGTATATGTACATGCAAGCACGAACGTGTAGGCATGCATGCAAATGCGCGCACGCGAATACACGTATTTAAGCATGCACGCAAACCCACGTACGCACCCGTACAAAATACATGCACAGACAACACCACACACACACACACACACACACACGCACGCACACACACACCCACACACACACACACACACACACACACACACACACACACACACACACACACACACACACACACACACACACACCACGCACGCACGCACGCAACACCACCACGCACACACACACACACTTGGACACTGGGCAAAAACCAGATCTATTCACAACCCCGGGCGAACCGTGGGGGGGTTGCCTGGCGGGGGGAAAATGGGGGTCGGAGGTTGGGAGGTGAGGTTGGGGGCTGGGGGGAGCTTAGGTGAGAATGAGGTGACGGGAGGGGAGGAGGTGGGAGGAGAGGAGGAGAGGAGGAGGAAGAGCAAGGTATGTGAAGGGTTAATGTGAGTATGGGGGTGGGAGATGGTGGGGGGGGGGATTGGTGGAGAGGAGGAGGGAGAGGGGAGGATCAGGAAAGGGAGGAGAAGAGAGGAAGAGGAGGAGGTGGAAGGAGGAGGAAGAGTGGAGAGGAGGAGAGAGAGGAGGAGGAGAGAGGAGAGGAGAAGAGAGGAGGAGAGAGAGAAGAAGAAGAAAAGGTGGAGGAGGGAGGAGAGCGAGAGGAGAGGGAGGAGGAGGGAGGAGGAGGAGGAGGAGGAGGAGGAGGAGGAGGGAGCAAACATGACCAAGCGGTTGCCTGCAAGCAGAGGCTTATAAGAGGCCAGTAAAGGGTGATGGATTTATACGAGGTTCTGAGACACTGCACAAGAATGCGAATCCGTAGCGACCAAATGCATCCCCGAAAGGCAAGTTTCTCCAAGGTTGCAAAAACAGGCATAGAAAGACTTTACATAATTCACATTTGAAAAAAAAAGAGAAAGGAACTGTTTAATGTACAAGAAGAGG
>NW_020871318.1:27331-62331 GCF_003789085.1 Penaeus vannamei | reverse complement strand
CCCCCCACCCTCCCCCTACAACCCCTCCAACAACCCCCACCCCTCCCCTACAACCCCCTCCCAACACCCCCTACGACCCCTCCAACCCACACCCCTCCCTACCCCCTCCAACACCCCCCACCCCTCCCCCTACAACCCCTCCACACCCCCACCCCACCCCTTACGACCCCCTCCCAACTACCCCCCTGTCCTTCTAACCTCATACCTCACCTTCTCTATTTACATATAAAAAAATCAAACAGCCTTCTCTCATCACACCAGACACATCCATTCCTCAACCCCCCCCCCACCTCCTTCAACCTCCAGACACCCCAGACACTTAAGACATCCTTCAACCCCTCCTCATCACCCTGACACCCTCCCTAACACCCAGACACACATCTACTTAAAATCCAACACCCTCCCAACCCCCTCCAACCCCAGACACCTTCCCCATACCCCTAACCCCCTCCAACCGCCAGACACCCTTCCCCAATCTCCAACCCCAGGACACCCTTCCCTTCCCAAACCCCTCCAACCCCCAGACACCCTTCCCCCCCTAACCCCCTCCAACCCCCAGACACCCTTCCCCCCATATCCAACCCCCTCCAACCGCCAACATTCCCCCATACCTCCAACCCCAGAAACTTCCCCCATACCCTAACCCCCTCCAACCCCCAGACACCCTTCCCCCATACCCTAACCCTTCCCAGACACCCTTCCCCGATATCCCCAACCCCCTCCAACCCCCAGAACCTTTCCCCGATACCCCCAACCCCTCTAACCCCCCCAGACACCCTTCCCCGATAACCCCTCCAACCCCCAGACACCCTTCCCATACCCCAACCCCCCTCCAACCCCAGACACCGTTCGCCCCATACCCCAACCCCCCAACCCAGACAGACACTTCCCCCATACCCTAACCCCCTCCAACCCCAGACACCCTTCCCCCATACCCCTAACCCCCAAACGCCAGACACCTCCTTCCCGCCATATCCCCCAAACCCCCTCCAACCCCCAGACACCCTTCCCCATACCCCTAACCCTTTCCCCCCAACCCCCTCCAACCCCCCAGACACCCTTCCCCATACTCCCAACCCCCTCCAACCGCCAGACACCCATTCCCCCCACCCTTCCCCCTCCCTAACCCCCTCCAAACGCCAGAACACTTCCCCAATACCCCAAACCCCTCCCACCCCCAGAAACCCTTCCCATACCCCTAACCCCCTCCAACCGCCAGACACCCTTCCCCATACCCCAACCCCTCAGACAAACACGCCAGATACATACCCTTCCAACCCCCAGACACCCTTATACCCCCAATACCCAGCCAACCCCCTCGCCAGGCCCCCATACCCCCAACAACCCATACCTCCCCCTCAACCCCTCAACCCCCGGTACCTTCTTTCTCTCTACGTAACTTCCATGAATGAAAACCCGCGAAGCACTATGACGAAGTTGCAATCGCTTCCTCGCAAAATGGAGGCCCGGCGTGACATTGCTTGTGCGAGGCCCCTGGGGGAGTCGTCGCCGCGGCCAGACCCCAAAGGGACACCGACGGATCACCCCCCCCTCCCCTTCCCCACCCACACCCCCCGTTGGGACACCGAAATCGCGGCGGGGCCTCACTCTCTTACGCACTTAATTCCATCTTTCTCTCTCTCTATCTCTCTTCTCTTTTCTCTCTCCCTCATCTCTCTCTCTCTCTCTCTCTCTCTCTCTCTCTCTCTCTCCTCTCTCTCTCTCTCTCTCTCTCTCTCTCTCTCTCTCTCCTCTTCTCTCTCCTCTCTCTCTCTCTACCGCTCTGTTTCTGCCCTCTGTCTATGCCTCTCCACTCTCTCTCTCTCTCTCTCTCTTGTTTCACAACTCCCTCCCTTTTCTGTTTCCCTTCTCTCTACCTATATCCTTCTAATCCTCCCGAGAGAAGGGGCGGAGAACACGAAAGAAAAGGATGGAAGGAAACGCATAAAAATATACATAGGATACAAAAGGCAAAAGAGGGGGGCGGGGGGAAAGGGGGGGAGGAGAGAGAGGCTTGTCAAACACGTAAAGTTCTTCCATCTCTTACGCCTCTTATCCCCCTTCTCTTTCTTTCTTTCTTTTCTATCTCTCTCTCTCTCTCTCTCTCTCTCTCTCTCTCTCTCTCTCTCTCTCTCTCTCTCTCTCTCTCTCCTCTCAGTCTCTCTCTCTTCTTGATCTTTACCCACCTTTGCCATTCTATTTGTTAAATCCTTTATCTTCATCTTTTCTCTATTCTTCTTCTTCTTCTTCTTCTTCTTCTTCTCCTCTCCTCTCTTCTTGCTCTACTCCCCTCCTCCTCCTCCTCCTCCTCCTCCTCCCCCCTCCCTCCTCCTCCTCCTCCTCCTCCCCTCCTCCCTCCTCCTACCTCCTCCCTTCCCTCCTCCCCTCCTCCTCCTCTAACTCCACCTCCACCTTCATCTCTCTCCCCCCTAATGCAAGAAAATCCCCCCTTCCCCCCCCCCCCTCCCCCCTCCCCGGCGTCCCTCCATGTTGCATTCCTGAGCTCTCACGTGTGCATTCGGTGTTGCCAAGGGGGAGGGCGCACACTTTTTAAAACGTCTTCGGGCCGCACGCAAACATACACACAATCCCACACATACACGCTCACCCACGCCCCGCACACACACACATACATACATACATACACAAATGCATACACACACATAAATGCATACATTCAGCCAAAAACCCACGCCTGTAGAAACACATGTATGCATTTATAAGCATTTGTAGAAGTACACACAATCAGGCGTCCGCATACACACACAAACAGACGCAACATACGCACACGCACATACATACACACGAGAGACGGTCGTGCGCACACAAACATACACAGACACACATACTCCCTTAACCCCCCCCCCCCCCGACCAACCTTCTCTCGCACCGCTATAGGCCAATCGAAGGTCCCTGCATAGGATTGTCGCCCTTGTCAGCAGCAGTTTAAGTAGCACTGTCTTGCCTTCCCCCCCCCCTCCCCCACCCCCCCTTCTCACTGAAGCTCGAATTATCTTATCATGATTGCGTGATCGGATAATGATATTGGGGTGATGCTCAAAATGAGTTGGTGGGGGCGAGTAGGTAAAGAAGGGAGGGGAGGGGAGGGGAAGGGAAGGAGGGAGATGAAGGGAGGGAAAGGTAAAAGGAGGGGAGGGGGGAAGGGAGGAGGGAAGGGAGATGAGGGAGGGAAGGAGGAAGGGAGATGAGGGGGAGGAAGGAGGAAGGGAGGGAGGGGAGGGAAGGAGTGAGGGGAGGGGAAGGAGGAAGGAGGAGGGGAAAGGTAAAAGGAGAGGAGGTGAAGGGAGGGAAGGAGGAAGGGAGAATGAGGGGAGGGGAAAGGTAAAAGGAAGGAGGGAGGTAAGGGAGGGCAAGGTAGGAGAGGTAGAGTAAAGAAAGGGAAGAGGAAGGGAAAGGAAGAGTAAGGCAGGGGGAGAGGAAGGGAGGGTAGTGAAAGGGGAAGGGGATGAGAAGGGAAAAGGAGGGGAGGAGAGGAGAGGAGAGGAGGAGAGAAGGGAAGAGGAGGGGGAAGGAAAGGAAGAGGAGGAGGAGGAGGAGGAGGAGGAGGAGGAGGAGGAGAAAAGGGAAGAGGGAAGAAGAAGAGGAGGGGGAAGGAAGAGGCAGAGGTCGAGAGGGGGAGGGGGAGGGGAGAGAAGGGTACAGCGGTCATAAGATAAGAAAACTATGATCAATAATTATGAAGATTCACCACACCGCGAACTCAGACAGTAGAAACCATAGGGAGTGAGTGAGAAGAAACCCAAGGATTTATTCTTGGGTGATGATGATGTGGTGATGATGATGGTGATGATGATGATGATTGATGATAATGGTATTGATGATGATGATAATGATGATTGATAATAATGATGATGATGATGATGAATGGTGGAGATGATGATTAATTGATGATAATGATGGTTGATAATAATGGTATTGATGATGATGATAATGATGATTGATGATAATATTAATAATGATGATGACTGATGATAATGGTGACTGATGATAATGATGATTGATGGTAATAATGTATTGGATGATTGAGATAATGATGATGATGATAATATTAATAATGATGATGACTGATGATTCATGGTGGAGATGATGATAATGATGATGATGGTTGATAATAATGGTATTGATGATGATGATAATGATGATTGATGAATGATGATGACTGATGATAATGGTGACTGATGATGATAATGATGATGATAGTTGATAATAATGGTACTGATGATGATGATAAATGATGATTTGATGAATGAATGAATGACTGGTGATAATGGTGATTGATGATGAGGATGATGATGATGACTGATGATAATGTAAACTGAAGATGATGACGACGATAATGACGAAACAAAAGCCTTAAAACCCATCAAACAAAACCAAACAAACTTGCACCGCGCCTTCAGAGACCATCCTTCCCTCCTCTCCGAAATGACCGCTAAACAACAACAACAACAACAACAACCCAATCGACAAACAATCAACCTCGCCCGCAAACAAACAAAGCAATCCTTCCCTCCACGAATGACCGCTAAACCACAACAACCACAACCACAACCACAACAACAACAACAACAACAGCAGCAGCAGCAACAACAACCCCCATCGAAAACAATCAACCTCCGCTAACAAACAAAGCAATCCTTCCCTCCACTCCGAAATGACCGCTAAACAACCACAACCACAACAACAACAACAAACAACAAACAACAAACAACAACAACCACAACAACGACAACAAACAACAACAGCAGCAGCCAGCCAACAACCCAATCGACAAACAATCAACCTCGCCCGCAAACAAACAAACAAAGCAAGCGCCGCCAACCACCCTTGACATCAAGCAGAAGCCATTGCTAAAAGCACAGCCTCGCCGCCAATGCCAAAAGCCAGCCACGTGGGACTCCGACGGGGCCGACGGGGCTCCCATGTCTCAGGTGTTCCCCCTAGCCCTCCCTCTCTCTCTCTCTCTCTCTCTCTCTCTCGCCCGCTCTCTTTCTTTTTTTCTCTCTCTCTCTCTTTCTCATTCTCTTTCTTCTCTTTCTCTCTCTTTCTCTTTCTCTCTCGCCCGCTCTCTTCTCTCTTTCTCTTTCTTTCTTTCTCTCTTTCTCTTTCTCTTTTTCTCTTTTTCTTTTTTTCTCTTTTCTCTCTCTGTGTTCGCTCGTTAGCTCGTTTACCCCGTTTGCTTGTTCCTCGCTTCCACGCGCACGCGCACTCGCTCTCTCACTCATTCACTATCTCTCTCTCTCTCTCTCTCTCTCTCTCTCTCTCCTCTCCTCTCTCTCTCTCTCTCTCTCTCTCTCTCTCTCTCTCTCTCTCTCTCTCTCTCTCTCTCTCTCTCCTCCCTCTATTTTTCTTCTCGCTCTCTCTTCTTTTCCCTCTCTGGCAGACCCACTTTCAACCTCTCTCCCCTTATCTCTTTCATCTACGCTCATCTCGTTCTTGCTGTATCTTTCCTTCTTGTATTTCCTCGATTGCTCGCTTTGCCTCCTTTGCTCTGCCATCACTGTCTTTCTCCGACGCTATCTCTTTTTCTTTCTTTCTTTTTTTTTTTTCTTTTTCTTCTTTGTCTCTGCTTCTGGCCTCCTCTCTCTTTCCCATTCTCTCTCTCTGTCTTTCTCTTTCTCTCTTTCTTTCTTTCTCTCTTCTCTCTCTCTCTCTCTCCCTCTCTCTCTCTCTCTCTCACCCAACCTTTTTCTTCCTCCCTCTTCTTTCCTCCATTTTATCCCCCCCCTCCCTCCCCTTTCAACCAATGTATCAAACTGCTGTGTATAAATCTGCGTTAACCATCTTTCCCCCAGTTCAACGACCTGTTCAATTGACTGGCAGGGCTATTTGTTCACACAGTACCCACTTCCCCGATTTCTTTGCGTTCAAATGTACCCATTTTTCGTCCAATAAATCCAAGGAGTTTTTTTTTCTCTCTTCTCTGTATTTCTCTCTCCTCCTTTTCTTTTTATTTATTTATCTTTCTCTTTTTATTTTCTTTCGCTCATTCTTTTTTCTTTTTTCTCTCTCCTTTTATTTTATTTATTTCTCATTTTATTTCCTTCTTTCGCTCTTTCTTTTTTCTTTTTCTCTCTCTTTCTCTCCCTCTTACTATAACAATCAAATGACACACCGCACGGCACTTGACACATGACACAAGACAACGCACCTTCGGCCTGTTCAAATTCGTAACACTAAAGCGAGTGTCATGATTTGGCAGCAGAGCGATACACTTAAAACTTATCTTGCAGCAGTTAAAGCATAATGTTTAACTTGTGAAAGACTTGACAGCCATCTGAACGCCCTCTCGTGTGTGTGTGTGTGTGGTGTGTGTGTGTGTGGTGTGTGTGTGTGTGTGTGTGTGTGTGTGTGTGTGTGTGTGTGTGTGTGTGTGTGTGTGTGTGTGTGTGTGTGTGTGTGTGTGTGTACGTGCGCGTGTCGTCTATGTGCACGCATGTATATACGTCCCCTCAGTTACCCAAGAATCATATCACAAAAACAAAAAAAAAAATAAAAAAAAGAAAAATGAAGGCAAAGGACGTGGAAAAGGAGTAAAAAATCTCCCTCATCCCCACATACATTTCCCCTAATACAAGCAACAGCTCGAGAGGAAAATTCGACCAAAAAGGCCGAGCGAGCCGGAGAGAAGGAGAGAGGACGAGACGAAGGAGACGGAGGAAGGAGACGAAGGCGGCGGCGGACGGCGGACGGAGACGAAGGCGGCGGCGGCGGCGCAGGGAGCAGTCAGCCCCGCTCGGACATGTTGCAAATTTACATTTTGCAGACATGGCGTTAACTCGACGTAATTATGCCCGGTCCCCGTACGTCTGGAGGAGGAGGGAAACGGAGGGGAAGGGGGAGGGAGAAGGGAAGGGAAAGGGAGGGGTAAGGGGGAAGGGGTAAGGGAGGGGGGAAGGGGAGGGAGGGAGAAGGGGGAAGGGGTAAAGGGAACGGAGGAGACGAGACGGAGCCACGGAATAGAAAGTGGGGAGGGGAGGGAAGGACGAGGGATGAAAGGGGGACGAGGGAAAGGGGTAGAGGGGAAGGAGGCAGGAGGAGGGGGGGGGGAGACGTCTTTCATGTTCCGGCTGGCTGAGTCGACGGCGGCCATAGCGTGGAGGGAGGGAGGAGGGGGGGAAGGGAGAGGGGGGGGAGGGGGGAGGAGGGGGGGAGATGCAGGCCGTCAATCATCGTTTCCCTCATCAAGACGGCCAGACGCGCTTGTTGAAAATTAAGAATTAAAATTGGGTATAATTAATTCATCTCTTCCTCCCTCTTGGTCCGATGGAAGGCGTGAGATGGTGTACATGTGTGAGTCTGTGTGCGTACATAGACAACGTGCGTGCGTGTAAACCTGTCTGTTTACTTGGGTGTACATGTGTAAGTCTGTGTGCGTACATAGACAACGTGCGCGCGTGTAAACCTGTCTGTTTACTTGGTGTACATGTTAAGTCTGTGGTGCGTACATAGACAACGTGCGTGCGTGTAAACCTGTCTGTTTACTTGGGTGTACATGTGTAAGTCTGTGTGCGTACATAGACAACGTGCGCGCGTGTAAACCTGTCTCTTTACTTGGGTGTACATGTGTGAGTCTGTGTGCGTACATAGACAAGTAAACAACGGATGCCGCGCGTACCTGTCTGTTTACTTGGGTACATGTGTGAGTCTGTGTGCGTTACATAGACAACGTGCGCGCGTGTAAACCGTGTCTGTTTACTTGGGTGTACATGTGCAGTCCTGGTGTGCGTACATAGACAACGTGCGCGCGTGTAAAACTTGGGTGTACATGTGTAAGTCTGTGTGCGTACATTGTGCCGTGTAAACCCTGTCACTTGGTGTACGTAAGTCTGTGTGCGTACATCGACAACGTGCGCGCGTGTAAACCTGTCTGTTTACTTGCGTGTTTGCTTGCTTTTTGAACTGCTGTAATTAAATATAGAATTCCCGTTAACAGATCGCCGTGACAGCCGTTTGTTCGAGACGCCGTTTAAAATCAACCTTTACCGTTCTGTTCAACGGAACGGAAAATATTTCGAAGCACTAATACTCCCGCGTCAAGGAGGTTTTTTTTTTTGTCGTTTTCTCTCTCGTCTCTCTCTCTCTTCTCTCTCTCTTTCTCTCCTCTCTTCTCTCTTCTCTCTTCTCTCTCTCTCTCTCTCTCTCTCTCTCCTTCTCTCTCTCTTTCTCTCTCTCTCTCTTTCTCTCCCTCTCTTCTCCTCCGTCTCTCTTCTCCCTCCTTCCCTTCTCTCTCCCTCCACTCTTTAAAATAAACAGACTCGTAATTATGACACGCTAATAATCACAAAAAAAAATAAAAAAACAATAATAATTAATCAAAATCCAAAAAAGCCCCAAAAACGTCAAGTAATAATCACACGAAACTAAAATAACAAGATAAAAAAAAATAATAATAATCATAAATCGGAAGAAAAAAAAAACAAAAAACGTCAAGTAATTTTTTCGCAGATGTTGCAAATTTTCTCCGACTCCCGCGACTTATCCTTCACTTCGGCGCATGACACGCCCCCCCCCCCGGCAACTTTTCCTTTTAGCGCCGGTCTTTTCTTCTTCTTCTTCTTCTTCTTCCCTTTCTTGATACCTCTTTGGTCCTCTTATTTATTCATTATTTTTTTTTGGTCTTTCTACTTCATTCGGTTTTCTTCACTGATTTTTCTTATTTTCTGCTTCTTTCGGTTTAACTTCTTTCTTTTCTTCTTTTCACTTCTTCGTCATCTTCTTCCTTTTTTTTTCTTCTTTCTACCCTTCAGTACCCCTCTCCTTCTCTCCCCTTCAGCATGCTACATACCTTTCCCTTTCTCTTTCACACGTTCCTCTCCCTCCCCTTTCCCTTGCGTAGCCTATTTCCCTTTCTCAGCATCCCCCTTCCCCCTTCGCCCTCTCTCTCCATCACACCCACCACCCACGCCTCAGCCTCCACTTCCCCATCCCCCCACGCCTCCCCCCACACCTCCACCCATGCCCACCGCACCCCCTCCCCCCCACATCCTCCCCACTCCCCTCTCACCATCAACCCACCCCCTCCCACATCTTCCCCTCCGTCCCTCTCCCCATTACCCACGCCATTATGGGGGGGGAGAATCGGAAAGCATACTTTTCCCCCCAGCCCCACCGCAGCCCGAAGAAAGACCTCCCCCCCCTGCCCCCCCTCCACCCCCCCCACCGCCCACCGAGAAGAGACCCGCCATTCCTGCTCCACGGTTCCGCGGCGGCGCGGATCTATTCAGGGGGCTCGATAAACGTAAAATTAAATAAGATTGGAGGAAGATTTGAGAATGAGAGGTGAGAGAGCGGGTGAGAAGGAGGGGTCGGGGGGAGGAAGGAGGATGGAAGGAGGGGGAAGAGGAGGGGGGAAAGGGGAAGGGAGGGAAGGGCAGAGAAGGAGTGAGTGACAGAGTGAGAGAGAGAGAGAGAGAGAGAGAGGAGAGAGAGAGAGAGAGAGAGAGAGAGAGAGAGAGAGAGAGAGAGAGAGAGAGAGAGAGAGAGAGAGAGAGAGAGAGAAGAGAGAGAGAGAGAGAAAGACAGAGAGACAGAGAGAGACAGAGAGAGAGGAGAGAGAAAAAAAAAAAAAAAATCAACAGGCACATTTCTCTATCCCACCCCCCCAAAAAAAATACCGGCTCGACCTGTGTTCCGTTTCTGATCCTATTTCGAGCCCAGGCATCGGTGCCGCGTGCGAGGAGGTGCCTCTAACAGCCCCACCTCGTCATATTCTCCCTCATTTCCCTTATCTTCCCTTTTCTCTTTCGACTTTCTATCTCTTATTTATTTTTCATTTATTTATTCTGCTATTTATTTCTATCTCTTTTTTTTTCTTTTTTTTTTTTTGAAAGGATAGTATTTTTTTCCCATCAACGGCTGATACTATATATTTCTTTATTCTTTCATCTCTCTTTCACTCTCTCTCTCTCTCTCTCTCTCTCTCTCTCTCTCTCTCTCTCTCTCTCTCTCTCTCTCTCTCTCTCTCTCTCTCTCTCTCTCTCTCTCTCTCTCTCTCTCTGCTCCCCACCTCTCCTCTCTCCCTCTCTCCCCCTCTCCCTTCACGCCATTCCCCATCCCTCTTTCTCTCCCTCCCTCCTTCATCACTCTCTTTGCCTCCTCCTTAGATATTTGCGAGCGACCAGACCTTCTTATTGGCTCCGAAACTCACGCGAATTTTCCATATTTTCGGCGCCATCTTTTTTTTTCTTACTTTTTTTTTATTACTTTTTTTCTTTCTTACTTTTTTTTCTTTTTATTGCGACATTTCCTCATTCCATGAACTTCTACTGCAAATGTGGGATAAAACAGACTGATAGAGAGAAGAGAATGGTAGATAGATATATGGTGATTGATAGATAGTGTCTGGTAGGTGGTGATGAGAATCCACCCTTAGTTTAAAACAAAAATGATAAAAACATTAGTGAGAGCAACAACAACAATGACATATAATAATGAATGAAGTAATAATGAAACAAATATTAATTATCATATAATAAAATAATAATAATAATAAAATAATAATATCAATAATAATAATAATAAATAATAATAATAATAATAATAAGAATAACAATAACAATAATAGTACAAACCCCCCTCATCCCACCCATCTCACACTGCCACATCGGCCCCATCTCCTCCTCCTCCCCACCCACACCCACAAAACTCCCCCATCCCACCCCCACCTCTCTCCCATTCAAACCCACCTACAACACCTCCCCAGTGCCACCCTCCAGCCCCCACCCCCACCCTCATCCTACCCCTCCCCCGCCACCTCCGCCCATCCTACACCCCCCCCTACCTCCCCCATCCTAACCCCCACCCCACCCCTCCGCACCCTACACCGCCCACCCCTCACCTCCGCCCATCCTACACCCCCCCCACCCCACCCCAACCCCCCCTCCCAACCCCCACCTCCGCCCACCGCCCTCTGACCCCCAAACGGACATAAATGAGACAGACAATTAATTCCTTGAGGCTTCAATAAACACCCCGGAATCTCCCGCCGTCGCTCCTTCTGCCGCCTCGCTTCGGGGGTGAGTCGCCTCCTTCGCGCCGATCGGGGTGTTGGGGATCCACGGGTTGCTGGGGCGCTGGTTCCTGTCCCTTCTCCTCCTCCTCCTCCTCTTCCTGATCCTCTACCTCTACTCCTCCTCCTCCTTCTTCTACGTCCTTCCTTCTTATTATTATTATTATCATTATTATTAATTTTTCTTTCTTCTTCGTTTTCTTCTTCTTCCTCCTCCTGCCTCTCCTCTTCTTCTTCTTCTTCTTTCTTCTCTTCTTCTCCTCCCCTTCTTCTTCTCTTCCTCTCCTTCTTCTTCTCCTTCCTTCTTTTCTTCTCTCCTCTCTTCCTTCCTCGTCTCCCATATTTAACGCGATAAAATCCGACGTGGCCACGAATCCACGAATCCGCTTTCTCTGCACCTGCGAACACCTTGAATTTCTTCGCCTCTAGACGCCCCGCTTTCTTCCTCTTCCTCTTTCTATCTCCTCTGTCTCTGTCTGTCTGTCTGTTTTCTCTCTGTCTCTGTCTGTCTGTCTGTCTGTCTGTCCGCTTCTCCCCGTCCCATACCCTCTCCTTTTCTTTCCCTCCATTCCTTTCTTTACTCTCCCCTCCGTTTCTCTGCTTCTCCTCTTCCTCGCTCTTTCTCCCCTTTCTCCCTCCCTTCCTGTCCGTACCCCTCTTGTTCACCCTCCCTCCCCCTTTTTCTGCTTCTCCCTCGTTCTTTCTCCTCCCCCTCCTCCCTCCCCTTTCTCCCTCCCCTCCCCTTTTTTCCCCTCTCCCCCTTCCTCTTTCTCCCCTCCCCCTCCCCTTCCTCTTCTCCCCTCTCCCCCTCCCCTTCCCCTTCCTCCCTCTCTCCCTCCCCCCTCTTCCCGCCACGACACCCGAACCGCGCGACAAGCGACCCGGGACGACCCTCGCCGACCGAACCGACCTCGGCGGGCACAAAAGATAAACCAATTTTTAATAGATGATAAATAACATCCGAGCCCATGAACTATGTACACTTTGTTAAGCCAAGTTGTTATCTACGATCCCCCCCCGGCCATAAATTGCGAGCCGGCGGAGCGGGATGTCTCGCCGCCGAAGCCGAGGTCGAAGCGAAGCCGAAGCCGTGGCCGAAGTCCGCTCTCTCTTGCTCTTCTCTTTCCCTCCGCCTCTCTTTCCTCTTCTCTTCTCTCTTTTTTTCCCCTCTCTCTACCTCTGTCTAAGTTTGTCTGACTGTTTGTCTAAGTCTGTCTATCTGTCTGTCTGTCTCTCTCTCTCTTTCTGTCTCTCAGTCTGCTTCCTGTCTCTCTGTCTCTGCTCTGTCTGTCTGTCTGTCTGTTTCTGTCTCTCTGTCTGTCTGTCAGACTCCCTTTCCCTCTCTCTTCCATTATTCTTGGTTTAACTCTGGGAAAATGACTGCAGTCAAAGCAGGAAGGTGACAAAATGAAGAAGGAAGCAGTAAGAGGAAAGAGGAAGGAACGAAGGATGCATAAGGAAGTGAGGAAGACCGAAAAAGCGGAAGATAGGAGACGGAAGTGGAGGAGGGGAAGGAAGAGGAGGAGGAACAGGGGAGAACGAGGGAAGAACGAGAGTTGGGGAGGGAAAAGAGGAAGACGAAGGGGGGGGGGAGGAGGAGGAAAAGAATAAGTAGAAGAGGAGGAAGAGGAGAGACAGAGGGATAAAGATAGAGACAGTGATGAGAGAGAAGAGAGAGAGAGAGAGAGAGAGAGAGAGAAGAGAAGAGAGAGAGAGAGAGAGAGAGAGAGAGAGAGAGAGAGAGAGAGAGAGAGAGAGAGAGAGAGAGAGAGAGAGAGAGAGAGAGAGAGAGAGAGAGAGAGAAGAAAGAGGAGAGGAGAGAGAGACACCGATATCGGGGCTTTCCCTACCCAGAGCCTGCTTTAAATCTTTATATTGCATTTTGATCTGCAGGATCATTTCTCCCCACATAACCAGCGCCATTCCTCTCTTCCTCCCTCGCCTGGAACACGCAAGCTTGCATGCAAACACACACACATATACATATACAATACTCAAACACACATGTACACACATACAAGCAAGCATTCAAGCACACACACATACATACACATGCATACATACATACATACAACACAACACACAACACACACACACACACAACACACACACACACAGCACAACACACAAACACACACACACGCACAAAAAAAACAAGAATGCGCGCATGCAAGCACCCCGACGCACATGCACAACAAAGACAGAGGAGAGAGAGTGTAAGCGGCAGAAGTGAGTTAACAACTTCTAAATTGCTGGCAGCGAGGTTGAAGAGGCTGCACCACCCACTGTCCATCTGTTGTTTAATTGTAATCTTCTTCCTCCACCTACTCCTCTTCGTTATCTTTTTCTACTCCTTTTCTCATCCCTTACTTCTTCTTCTTTATTCGGGTTATTTAAGTTTTTTTTTCTCCTTCGTATTCTTATTTGAAGAAAAAAAATGTATATATATAAAGTAATTTCTCTGATATCTCTTTCTAATTTTTTTTCTGTTATGTTTTATGTTCTTTCCTTCTATCTGTCTCTTTTCCGTTTCCATCTCTTCCACGTCCTTCTTTGTCTCCGCCTCCCCCTCTCTCCGTCGACGCAGAGGACGCGCCCACGGCTCTGCGCCCGCGACCTTCGCCTGCTTCTCCCTGCTTGACTGCTTGCAAATGCACCCGATCGCTCATCGGCCTAGCAGCACCTCCATTAACACCATAAATACGATATTTATTTTCCTAGTTAGCTCATGCTTGCTAGCTTGCAATATCACCTTGACGACTATTTATGCTTGCAGTACCATCTCGCTTATTGACTCTCGCTTATAACATTCACACTGCCTGCTCGTGCGTTTACTTCGAAATATCTCCACAATATTCCTGCAACAGCGAGGTCCGGGGCGCAGCCTGCTTGCTTGCCTGTTTGCTTGCTCATAAAAAACTACATCTTGTAAGTCTCCGCCACCTCGGCTCCCGCTCCGCCTTGCTTGCCTGCCCGTGCGAGCGAGGGCGCAGTACAGCCTCGCTTCTTCCTCTGCTCGAGTCAGTTACCTCATTACACCCCCTCGTGTGCTTTCGCGTGCTTTCTTTTGACAGCCAGATACGCAATATCCCCTCGCTTGCTTGCCTCCAGAGCCGCGCTGACAGTTACAGATGTCGCAGCATCTTATGAGAGCGGCTCGTCCGGAGATGCAGCATCGGCATTTGCGCCGCGACGCGAGTTCCGCTCCAGACGCCGAGAGAAAAGCGGGCGGGTG
The DNA here is from genome assembly GCF_003789085.1 of Penaeus vannamei. Classification (NCBI taxonomy): domain Eukaryota; kingdom Metazoa; phylum Arthropoda; class Malacostraca; order Decapoda; family Penaeidae; genus Penaeus; species Penaeus vannamei. Next base: position 48,064 of record NW_020871318.1, on the reverse strand, counting down.
GGGGGAGGGGAGGGGAAGGGAGGGGAGGGGAGATGAAAGAGAAGAGAGGAGGAGGAGGAGAGGAGAGGGGAGGAAGGGAGAGAGAGAGGGGGAAGGAAGGGGAAGGGGAGGAGATGGAGGAGGAGGAGGAGGAAGGAAGGAAGGAGGAGAGGTGAAGGAGAGGGAGAGAAGGGGGAAGAGGAAGAGGAAGAAGAAAAAGAGGAGGCAGGGGAAGGGAGGAAGAGAAGGGAGGAGGAAGAAGAGGAAAAGGAAGGAGACGTCCAGGAATAGAAACAGAGGTAGAAGGAGTAGGAGCAAAGAAGAAGACGGAGAACAGAAATACCCAGACACACACGTACGAGCATGCGTGTACTCACACACACACACGCACAATGCAAAACATGTCTTACACTTTCCGAACGCCCAAAACAAGACAGAGGGCGGGTCGTAGATGGCTGTTCGCAAGTGTCTTTGTTCATTAAAATAACAATAATCATCTGGAGATAGCATGTTTGGCAGGTGTTCAAACTGACGGGAGGGGAGAGGGAGAGGGAGAGGGAGAGGAGAGGGAGAGGGAGAGGGGAGGGAGAGGGAGGGAGAGGAGAGAGAGAGGGAGGAGGGAGGGAGAGGAGGAGGGAGAGAGGAGAGAAGAGAGAGGGAGAGGAGAGGAAGAGGGGGAGAGGAGAGGGGAGAGGGAGAGGGGGGGAAAGGGGAGGAAAGGAGAAGGGCAAGGAAAAGAAAGCGTAGGAAAAACAAGGGAGGTAGGAACGAGTAGTAGGGATGAAGATGAAGCGGGAAAGGGAAAGGAAGGAAAGAATGAGAAAGTAAACAGAGAAGAGAGAGAGAGAGAGAGAGAGAGAGAGAGAGAGAGAGAGAGAGAGAGAGAGAGAGAGAGAGAGAGAGAGAGAGAGAGAGAAGAGAGAGAGAGAGAGAGAGAGAGAGAGAGAGAGAGAGAGAGAGAGAGAGAGAGAGAGAGGAGAGGAGAGTAACAGAAGGCCAAACAGGAAAACAAAGGAGAGAAAGGGAGGAAGAGAGAGAAAACGACAGCGCTAAGAGTGAGCAGCTCTTCCCATTCACGCCAGATGCTTCCGCGAGGTAAACGGACGAAAATAATAATTCCAGGCCTCCATTTTGAAAATATCATTGCATCATTTAAAATCTGATCTAATGGGAAGGAGGAGGGGGGGCGGGTGCGAGGAGGGGAGGCGGGAGGGGGGCGGGGGGGAGGGGAATAAAGAGGGAGCGAGGAAGGGGGGGGAGGTGAGAGGGTGATGGGGGGATTGGGAGGATGAGAGGGCGAAAGAGAGAGAGAGAGAGAGAGAGAGAGAGAGAGAGAGAGAGAGAGAGAGAGAGAGAGAGAGAGAGAGAGAGAGAGAGAGAGAGAGAGAGAGAGAGAGTTGGAATGCTGTGGAAGAGGCGAAGAAGAAGGAGGAAGGAAGGAAGATGGGGGGAGGGAGGAGAAGTGGAAGAGGGAGAAGAGGAAGAAGTAGAGAGGCGGAAAATGGGAGGAGGGATGAAAATGAACCAAAGCAAAAGTGAAGAAGGAGGTACGCGGGAAGAAAGAATGGGAACAACGCAAGATAAAGATAAATATATATGGGAAGGTCAGAAGTAGGAGAAAACGAAGGAAAGAAAATGAAAGAAAAAGAAAGAAAGAAAGAAAGAAAACTAATCTAATTCACCAACAAAAATAAGAATCGAAAAAAAAAAAAAAAAAAATTTCACACTCTCGAAATACACAAACAAATAAAACAACTTCCGATTCTTACGCCTCCCCCCCCCTCTAAAAAAAAAAAAAAAAAATATTCAAATCAAATCAAATTCCCAATTTCATAGACCAATCCCACAGCTACAAAAATTTATCTCGCAAAAAAAAAAAAAAAAACAATGGACGATAGCAACTGCAGGCGCTTTCTCGTGGTGCAAGCATTCTCGCCATAAATGCACAGGAAAACAGTTGCAATTATTATCGATTCATCATCATTAATCATAAAGGTGCATTTTTTTCCTACTTGAAATGTTACTGCTATCAAAGCTAACTAGGACTTTTAATAAATATGCTAATATCATTAATAATACCGTCACGGCTACTAAAAGTTATATCTATTTCGTTTTACTACAGCAACAACTTGCAACTATCATTTTGTTATTGTTTTTACTGCCACGCTTACGGTAAAAACAACAACAACAGCAGCAGCAATAACAACAACAACAACAACAACAGAAATAACAACAACATCATCAGCAATAACAACAACAACAACAATAACAAAAATACAACTTTTCTCCCACGACTATGAACTTACGCCACAATAACTAAGCAAAAGAAAACGCGGGACACTCAATTCAAATCTAATATAACGGACAAACAGGGCGACGAACTTAAAAAAAAAAGCAAAATGGCCGACGGACTTAAAACACTCGCACACAAAAAAATAATTAATCAAATAAGCGCCACCATAATAACTGAAGCCGATTATGGAGTCAAATCCGCGCAGGTGACGTATTAAAGGTGAAATATAGACACAGACATAGACATAGACATAGACACAGACAGACTGATAGATTGACAGATGAGAGGGTAAGTAAGGACGAGAGAATAAGAAATAGAAATGAATTGGATGGGGTAACTATATATATAAAAAAAAAGGCAAGTGTAATAAAGAGAAAAAGTGTGAGAAACAGAGAGACTAAAAGAATGGAGGAAAAAAATAGGCTAAACTGCAATAAAGAAAAGGGGAGGAAGAAAGAAAGAAACAAAAAGGAACAAGAGAGAGAAAGTGAATAAAATCTTCTCTTCTCTATCTCTTTCCACCCTCCCCTCCTTCCCCTCCTCCCCTACCACCCACCACCCACCCCAACCTTAAAAGAAAACATAAGTACAACTAAACCCCCCAAAATAACAATAACAATAACAATAAAACCCAACAACAGCCCCAAAAACGGGAGAGAATAAAAAAAAAAAAAAAAAACTCCCAGAATCATCCCCGGTGGCGTATTAATAATAATTTTTCTCCTCGTCATGAATTAGACCGGAAGCTCCGCCCACACCCGCCCAAGCCCCGCCCCGCTCCACTCCACCCCCCCCCCACCCCACCCCACCCCCCGCCACCACTGCGAACCCGAAATCTTTGCATATATACAAGAGCGTAATTCTGCATTATTGCGGCGCCGGGGTGGTGGATAGGGGGGAGGGGAGGGGGAGAAAGGGGGGGGAGGATGCTGCTGCGTCCGACTGGTTCATCATCCTGCACTAGGATGGATATGGGGGAGGGGGGAAGAGGGGAGAGAGGAAGAGGGTAGTGGTAAAAGGGAGGAATTAGAAGGGGGAAGGAAGGAAGGCGGAAGGGAGGGAGGGGGGAGAGGAAGAGGAAGGAAGATGGGGAAAGGGGGGGGATGAGAGCGGAAGGAAGAAGGAGAATGGGGTAGAGAGAACAAGGAACGAGGAAGGTCGGAAAGGGGTAGGAAGACAGAGGAGAATGGGGAAAAGTGAGAGTAAGAAATGGGAACAGCGAAAGAGGAGCAAAAGACTGAACAAGTCTCGAAGGGAATCCGTCTCGAATCGTCTCGAATCCCTCGAATAACTCGAATCGAATCCTGTCTCGAATCCTTGTCTTCAATCCTTGTCTCGAATCCTGAATCCTGTCTCGAATCCTGCCCGAAACCTGTCTCGAATCCTTGTCTTCAATCCTTGTCTCGAATCCCTGTCCTGAATCCCTGTCTCGAATCCTTGTCTCGAATCCCTGCCTTTTTTCGAATCCATGTCTCGGATCCCTGCCTCGAATCCCTGTCTCGAATCCTTATCTCGAAGCATGCATTTATAATCGCGAATGTAAATTGACTAAAACTGGATGTAGGAGTAAGCACTTGAATGTATCACACAAGTTTTCGCTTCCAACAATACCAATAAAAAAGAACTACAGAAGAAGATGAAGGCGAAGAAGAAGAAGCAGAAATAGAATAATACAAAAACCAAGAACAAAACAAAACAAAACAAAAAAAAAAAAAACAAAAAATAAAAAAAAAAATAAAACAAACAAAAAACAAATAAAAACAAACAAACAAACAAAAAAGTAAAATGATAATAAAAAGACAATGAAGTAGAACAATAACAAAGAAAAACAAGAGCAAGCAATATCAGAAAGAGAGAAAACCGCTTCACGAACAGGATATATATATATATATATATATATATATATATATATATATATATATATATATATATATATATATACGTCTCCCTTCCAAGCAAACGACCAGAAGACCCGCAAGCACAACGTGGATCCCGACGAGGCAGCGAACACGTGGTTTGCTTGGCCGCCTGACCTCGCCTCTACCCCCTCCCCCCCCCACATCAACCCCCACCCCACCCCCTCCCTCGTCACCCCGGTGCTACCCTAAACCCAACCCTCCCCTCACCCCGCATCCCCCCACCCCTACCACTCCAACCCTAACACCACTACCTCCCCTGCCCACACGCCCCCCCCACCCCCTTCCCCCACCACTCCAACCCTAACGCCACTACCTCCCCCCCACACGCCCCCAATCCCCTCCTTCACCACCAACCCTAACACCACTACCTCCCCCTCCCCACACGCCCCCCTCACCCCTCACCACCACCAACCCTAACACCACTACCTCCTCCCGCCCCACACGCCCCCAATCCCCCCCCCTTCCCCCTCCACCACCAACCCTAATCCTCCACGAGCGAAAGACAGCAGCCAGTACCGAGAACTCCCAATCCCCAATCCCTGATCCACGAAGGAAAACAATACCTACAGAGACTGACACTGTGTAAACAATGTAGAGAGGAAGGAGTGAAGGAGGAGGAGGAGGTGGGTGAGGGGGAAGGAGACGGAGGAAGAGGAGGAAAGGAGACGGAGGAGGAGGAGGAGGAGGAGATGAGAGAGAAGAGGGGAGGAGGGGGAAGGAGGAGGAGGAGAGGAGAGAGGAGAGAGGAGGAGGAGGAGGTGAGGGGAGGGGGGGGGGAGGAAGAGGCGAAGGGCGGAGGAAGAGGAGGGTGAGGGGAGGAGGAGGGAGTAAGGAGGAGGGAAGAATATGAGGAGGAGGAGGGAGGTGCAGGAAGGAGGAAGGGGGGCTAAAGAAGGAAGAAAAAGAACGAAAAGAAAGAAAAGAAGGAAGAGGAGAAAGAAAAAACGGTAGAGGACAGCGAGTAAGAAGAGGAAGAGAAATACAGACAGACAGACAGACCAACATACATCGCAGACATACCTTATTTTCGCTTAAAAATCAGCACTGCTTTCGCCAACACGTACCTAAAGAGAAGAAAAATAAAACACGTTATTTTTGTTACATGCCACGGTGCTTCGGCAGAATAAATTAAAATAATGTAGTAAAAAATAACAATAATTGATATGATAATGGTAAAAGTAACATGAATCAGTTACAAGAGTAATTATGATCATAATGAGAATGATGATTAATGATTGATGATGATGATGATAGCAACAATATCAATAATAATAATTATAATAATAAAATTAAAAAAACGTCAACAGCATTATCGGCAATAACTCTTACATAATCATAAAATACTTTGAAGAACATAAAAAAATATATAAAAATCATACGACAAACTCCTAGCCCCCCCCCCGACCCCCAATTAAAGCCTCATCACAAATCCACCAAATTCATTGTCGTTTTGTCTCCTCTCTTCTCTCCTTTCCTCTTCTCTCCTCTCTCTTTCTCACTCTCTCGCTCGTTCTCGATTTCTCACACTTTCTTTTTCTTTCCTTTTTTCTCTCTCGTTCTCGATTTCTGTCTTCTCTCTCTTTCTGTCTGTCTCTTACTCTCTTTTCCAAACAAAAGAGAGAAATCGAAAAAAGATACGGAGAGAGAGAGAGAGAGAGAGAGAGAGAGAGAGAGAGAGAGAGTGAGTGAGTGAGTGAGTGAGTGAGTGAGTGAGTGAGTGAGTGAGTGAGTGAGTGAGAGAGAGAGAAAGAAAGAGAGAGAAATCGAAAGAAAGAGAGAGGAATCGAAAGAAAGAGAGAAATCGAAAGAAAGAGAGAGAGAAATCGAAAGAAAGAGAGAAAGAAATTGAAAGAGAGAGAAAGAGAGTTCAAGAGACAGCGTGAGGGAAAGCGAGAGGGAGAGGGCGAGCGAGGGAGCGAATCACCTCACCTCGCAGGGCGGTCACGTCTCCAGCGTACCGGACACCATACCAACGGTTGCCATGGCGACCCCAGCTAGCCATGATGATCCTCCTCGTCTCGCTGCCACTTCGCGTTGCATCCGCCGCTGTCTGTGCGTCTAACTTGCCCGGCTGTCTACGCGGGCTGTCTGCGGGGGTTGTCTACCTGGAGTGTCTGTCTACGTGGGTCGTCTATGTGGCTTGTCTACGTGGGTCGTCTATGTGGCTTGTCTACGTGGGCTGTCTATGTGGCCTCTCTGTCTACGTGGGTCGTCTATGTGGCTTGTCTACGTGGGCTGTCTGCGAGGGTTGTCTACCTGGACTGTCTGTCTACGTGGGTCGTCTATGTGGCTTGTCTACGTGGCTGTGGCCGTCTGTCTACGTGGGTCGGCGGCTGTCTATGTGGCTTGTCTGCGTGGGTTGTCTACGTGGTCTGTCTACCTGGGCTGTCTGCGTGGGTTGTCTCCCTGGGCTGTCCACGTGATCTGCCTACTTGGGCTGTCTACCCATCTCCCTCGCTGGTTCCCACGGTCCCCCCCCCTCGGAAGCTGTCTCTCCCGCCTGGCCGCCCGCGATCCGGCTGTCTCATCGCGCCCGTCTGTTCAGCGAGTCTACCTGCCCGTGTGTTTATTTGACTGGCCCGCTTGCTTGCTCGACGAGCTGTCAAACAGTTCATTAACCACCTGATGGGCTGTCTGGCTGCCTGGCCGTTTAGCCGTCTATCTGCTTAGCTCGCGCGCCGTTCGTCTGGCCACGGCGGCAGGAGGGGGGGGGGAGGAGGGGAGGAGGGGAAAGGAGAGGGGAGGGGGGAAGGAGGGGGAGGGGTGGAAGGAGAGGGGAGGGGAGGGGAAAAGGAGAGGGGAGGGGAGGGAAAGGAGGGAGAGGGGAGGGAGGGGAGGGGAAGGGATAGGACGGGAGGGGGAGGGAAGGGGTAAGGAGGGGAGTCAATACTGCTTGCAGGATCCCTCGAATGCTTCCAATCTTCCTTCTTTCCTTCCTGATATTTAGCACTCTGGGGCCAATTTATCTTTCCATTTTTTCCTCTTCCTTTCTTTATCCGTTATTTCGTCATGTCCTACGCCTTTTCTCATTCTGACGGTAGTGGAGTCCCAGTCTGTTTTGTTACCATATCATCTTTATTAAGAGTAGCTTTTTGAGGTTAGTGTCATAATGATTCTCCATTTTCTATTCCCTCTCTTATTCTTATTCCTCCTTTTTCTGGCACTTATTTTCTTCCTCTTTCTTTTTCTCCTCCACTTCCAATCTCTCTTTCTCCCTCCTCCACCTCACTTTTCCTTCCCTTTTCCATCTTCCTCTCACCCTCTCCTCCACCACCTCCATTTTCCTTCCTCCCGCTCTACCTTCCCTTTCTCCCTTCCACCTCCTCACCTTCTCCTTCCTCCTCCACCTCCTTTTCTCCCTCATCCTCCTCCCTCCTTTCTCCTTCCATCTCCATCTTCCTTTCTCTCCTCCTCCTCCTCCTCCACCTCCCCTTTTCTCCTTCCTCCTCCACCTCCCTTTCTCCTCCTCCTCTCCACTCCCTCTCTCCCTCCCTCCACCAGCAGAGACGGAAGTGGAGAACCGCCCTTCGTTTTCGTCTTAAATAGGCCATTCCGTACGAGGTTTAAATACAAAAATTGGCGACGAAAAAGAGAAAAAAATAAAATAAAATAAAAACGAAAAAAACTGAAAAGGGCAAAGAAACGGAAAATAGGAAAAAAAAAAATCTTCAGCCACTTCCGAGACGGTTGACTGACCTGCATCAAGGCCAAGTCACTGGACATGCGGTGGGGGGGGGGGGGAATGCACGCACGCACGCACGCACGCACGCACATGCAAGCATAATGTGGTGATTAATTGTGTTGATGATGGTAATGTCTGTCTCATTCTGTTTCCTGATGCGGTTTGTCTGTCTCTCTTTCTCTTCTTTCTCTTTGTGTTTTCTTTCTCTTTTTGCTTTCTTTCTCTTGCCGATGTTCTTTCTCTTTCTCATTATCTTTTTTTCCACTTACTCTTTCCCTTTCTCAGTCTCTCTGCCTACCTACACACACATACACACACACATACAAATACACAACACACACAAACAAACAACCCCCCTCCCCCACACACCACACAACCCCCCCCCCCACACACACAAAACCCCCCCCCCCTCCACGCACACACCCGCACGCACTAATTAGCGGCTCCCCGGACACCGGTACCCCGCCCGCCTCAGATAAAAGTCAGGCCCGAATATCACACGGCGCCTAAAATGGCAGAAACACGAGATCCGAATTGACTCTGACACGGCCACACTTGTCAGCCTCTCCGGTGCATGTACGTACATGTACATACACAATTATATAGGGGGTGGGGTGAGGGTGTAAGTGGGAGGGTACGTGTGTGTGAGAGAGAGTCATTGACTATGTGTGGGTGTGGGTGTGTGTGTGTGCGCATGTACGTGTGCGTGTGCGCATGCACGTGTCCGTGTGCGCGTGTACACAATCCGTAGACCTCCACGCCTGTGCGCCCGTGTACGGCGGCGAAGAGCGCGAGAAATCCCCGGCGCATTAAAACTTTGCCAGTGAATCATGGTAATATACGACACCGCGCGCCTCCCGCCTCGGCCGACGAGCCAATCCCGGCCTGAGGATCGGCGAATCGCAAATCACGCCAGACGACGACGACAATAACCGCAATGCCAATAATTACAAAAAACCGCCTGGGAAGGCTTTTGCGCGCCGCGGGCAGCCGCCGCCGCTCCTCCGTCGCGCCCGCACGCCGCGCCGACGCCCCTTTAGAAAGTTGCTTGCAGGAGGCGGAGGAGGAGGAGGAGGTGGAGGAGGAGAGGAGGAGGAGAGGAGGGAGAGGAGGGAGAGGAGGAGGAGGAGGGGGGGAGGGGGGAGGAGGAAGAAGAAGAGGAGGAAGAAGAGGGAAGGAGAAATAATAATAAAAGGAGGAGACAAGGGAAAGAGAAAATAGAAAAAGGGAGGAGAGAAGGGGAAGAAGAGGACAAAAAAAGAAGACAGACAGACAGAGAGACAGAGAGATAGAGAGATAATATAAAGAGAGAGAGAAGTGGGTGGTTAAGGAGAATGGGGTCGTTACTTTTAACGATGGTTAACGCAATCCCCCTCTAAAAACACACCACCACCAACAACAACAACAACAAACAAGAATAGCACCTACCTAATGAACGAATGAATGAACACCTCAAATCCACAACATACGGCACCGACATAGGCGCATCACACGCCCTAGATTATACCCTACATGAGCTAACTCCTAATCAATACAGCTGATACGAGATAATTCCATCTAACTGCACTTACGCCTCTCTCGCCCGCCCTCTTGGCCTCTCTCCCTGTTCTCTCCTATCCTCTTGTTCTCTCTCTTCTATCCTATTGGCCTCCTCGTTCTCTTCTATACTCTTGGCCTCTCTCCTTGTTCTCTCCTTCCTCTTGTTCTCTCTTCTATCCGATTGGCCTCCTTGTTCTTCTATACCTTGGCCTCTCTCCATTCTCTCTCCTTCTCTTCTATACTCTTGGCCTCTCTTCTTGTTTTCTTCTATCCTCTTGGCTTCTCTCCTACCTCTTGTCCCCTCTCCTCGTTCTCTCCTATCCTCTTGGCCTCCTCGTTGTCTCCTATCCTCTTGGCTTCTCTCCTCTTTCTCTTCTATCCTCTTGTCCTCTCTCCGCATTCTCTATCCTCTTGTCCTCTCTCATATCCTCTTCCTCTTCCCTCTTCCCCCAACCCTCACTTATCCCTCCCCCTTCCCTCTTGTCCTCTTCCCCTAATCCTCCCTTATCCCTCCCCCTTCCTCTTGTCCTCTTCCCCTCATCCTTTCTCTTCTCCCTCACCCCTTTCCCTCACTCCCCTCTCTTCCCCAATCACCCCTTCCCCCCAGCTCATCCTCATCCACCCTCCCTCCCTATGTCCCTGTTTATCCTTTCCCTCTATTGCTTACTTTCGTCGTCCAATAACATCCAAAGGAGACCGTTAAGTTATTTTCACGATGTGATGAAGTGATGGTGATGATAGTGATGGTGAGATGAGATGGCGATAGTGATGGTGGGATGAAAAGGCGATGGTGATGAAAGTGGTGATGGTGATGAAATAATATTGAAGTGATGATTAGAAATGTCATGTAGATTTTAGCAGTAAAAGTATGATAGGCACAGTAATGTATATGCATCAACAAAGACAGAGATAACATAATTTGGGAAAACAAAAAAACAAAGAACGGAGAGTAATTACAGTCCATCTGCAGTTGGGATAACCCCTACCCCCCCCTCTCTCTCTCTTAAAAAAAAGCTAAACCCACCTCCACTTTCTAACCTTCATCTTACCCCAATCTCCCTTAACCCAACCCACCTCAACCCCCAACTTACCCCCCACTACTTTTCCCAACTCCAACTTCCCCAAACCTTTCTCTTACCACAACCCCCACCCACCCCACTTTACCCAACCCCAACTTCCCCATACCCCAACCCACCACAACCCCCAACCTTAAACTTACCTCCCAATTTTCCCCAACCCCCAACCCCCTTACCCCCCCCCACCACCCCCCCCTCCCTGCGTCGCGGCTGCCAATCAAGAGGAAAAAAATACTCGCCGAGTGTCGCCAGCCATAAAAAGGGCTTCTCTTAAAACAGTTTTGTGGCGATTTTAACGTCATGAAATATTCAGTGACAACCGTAAACCAGTGATCGCAGACTGAGGCCCAGACAAGTTATTTTTTGTGTTTTTTTTTGTTAATTTTTTATTGTTTATTTGTTTTCTTGGTTCTCTCTCTCTGTCTCTCTTAGTCTCTCTCTCTCTCTCTCTCTCTCTCTCTCTCTCTCTCTCTCTCTCTCTCTCTCTCTCTCTCTCTCTCTCCTCTCTCTTCTCTCTCCTCTCTCTCTCTCTCTCTCTGTCTGTGTGTGTGTGTGTCTATGTCTGTGTCTGTGTCTCTCTATCTCTGTCTATGTCTCTCTGTATGTCTGTCTGTCTTCTTTCTCCCATTTTGTGTCGGCGCTCGGTTTCGTAGGCTAAAAAGCCGCGCGGTTTCTGATAATTGGGTCTTTAATGGTGGTTTGAAACGCCATTTCCTTGTGCTATTCTAAGGGCGCTCACGTACATACATACATGCGTACGTACACACACGTGCACACGCATATTGACATGCCTGCATTCTTGCTCATACATACATACATATATATATAAATACATTCTTTCAGAAACACACACACACACACACACACACACACACACACACACACACACACACACACACACACACACGCACACGCACCACTCAGCTCTCGGAATAAACTTGATACATACGACGTGCAAATATTACGAGCAATTTATAGAAAATATATATTTATGTTCTCCCTCGTTACAGTGAACACGTCGATAACACATTCGTCAGTTGTAACAGGCGGTGCTGAACATATCACACTCGCCATCAGTCTCGCCGTTTCGCTTTGTCTCTCGTTCTGCCTGTCTGTCTGTCACTCTGTTCTGCTGTTGTTATTGTTTTTTACTTTCTATTGTCTCTGTTTTAGAGAGATTTGCAAATCTGAACGCACGCACGAAAGCAAGCACACATACATAAGAATGTATATATGTATTTATACACATAACTTTTTATAAACATCTCTCTCTCTATATGCATATATATACACACATATATACATACATACATACATACATATACATACATACATACACAAACATACACACACGAATATGCAACTGCACTAATAACCGCGAGAAACCTAATCCATTCACAATATTTACCCCGCTAAGACTGACGTACATAATACCGACTACGAGAGCAATAACAATGCAGCTAATAACGAAACAGCCGACCAAACACACGGCGAGGTCAACAAAGGTCAACTGATCAAATAAAATCTCTCCTGCGGGCATAGAGACCGGGCCCGCGGCGACCAATAACAACTGCCAGTCAGGAATCACAGGGGAAGGAGGGGAAGGGGAGGGAAGGAGGAGGAGGGAGGGAGGGTAGGGGAGGGGGTGGATGGAGGGAAAGGAGGGGAAGGAGGAGGGAAGAGGGGGAGGGGAGGGAGGGTAGGGGGGGAGGAGGGATGGGGTAGAGGAGGGAAGGAGGAAGGGAGGGAGATAGGGAAGGGAGGGGGAGATGGGGGAGGTAGAGGAAGGAGGAAGGGAGGGAGATAGGGAAGGGTAGGGGAGGAGGGAGAAGGTTGTGAAGGGGAGGGTAAGGGAGGGGGGGATGTCCTTCCTCTTTCCCTCCTCTCCTCTCCTCCCCCCACCCCCTTTTCCTCCAAGTTTCCATTTCCTTTCGCGTGCTCTCGGCTTCGCTTCCTTCGTTTGTTATTTCTTCTTTCTCTTTTTCTCCCTCTTTTCTTGTTTTTCTTTTCCTCATTTTCTTGCTCTTTCGATTTATTTTCAGTTTTTAATTTCCTTGACTTCGTTTTTTTCTCTCTCTCAGTCTCCTTTCTTCTTCCTTTCATTTCTCTCTCTTTTCGATCTCTTCCTTCTCACTCCTCTCTTCTCTCTTCACTCCTTCTCTCTCTTCTCTCTCTCTCTCTCTCTCTCTCTCTCTCTCTCTCTCTCTCTCTCTCTCTCTCTCTCTCTCTCTCTCTCTCTCTCTCTCTCTCTCCTCTCCTCTCCCTCTTACATCCCTCAAAATCTAATCAACTAAGTATATACTTGCTGAAACAAAGTCAAATATACCTCTATCATGTTTCTAAAGTTTTATTTCTTATTTTTTTCTCGAAGTCCTCCCTCCTCCTTCAATAAAAAACTATTGTAATCGATGTGCTGTATTTCCCGCCATTTCTCTCCTTCTCTATTCTCTTTCTTCCTTTTTTCCTCTCTTCCTCTCTTCTCTCTCTTCTCTCTCTCTCTCTCTCTCTCTCTCTCTCTCTCTCTCTCTCTCTCTCTCTCTCTCTCTCTCTCTCTCTGTCTTTTAATGGCTAATCTATGTTTTTTTTCTCTCTCACTCTCTCTTTTCGTGTCTTTTCTTTTTTCTTTCTTTAGTTTTCGGTTTCCTTTCTTTCTTTGAATCTTATTCCGTTTTTTTTCCTTTCATGTTTTTCATATCTTTTTAAATTTTCTCTCTTCATCTTTTTTCATTGGTTTTAGCCTTTTCTCTTTTCTTCTTCTTCCTATTCCGCTATTTCAACCTATGCTATTTTTTCTCCTTGTTTCCTTTGCGTCCGTTCTATCACCCTAACTTTACGAAAGAGAGGAGATAAGAGGGAAAAATGAAAACAGAAGAACATAATGCAAGAGGGGGGTGGTGGGAGGTGGTGGGGGGGGGGAGCAGAAGCCGAAAGTCAGCGTCAAATCGGCAGAAGTCACCACGCCCCCCCTACCCCTCTCCCAAATACGTGATGTGGTTTCAAGCGCGGGCGTGAAAAACCGGAAGGAGGAGGGGGGGTGGGGGTGGAGAAGGGTAAGGGGTAGGGGGATTGGGGAAGGAGAAGTGGGGGGAGAGGGTGAGAGTGAGGATGGGGAGAAGGTGAAGGAAAAATCGGTAGGGGAGAGAGGAATAATGGGGAAAGAGGAATAAAAATGGAAGAGAGGCAGGGAGAAGAGAGGGAGAGGAAGCAGAAAAAGAGAGAGAGAGAGTGTGTGTTGAAGGAGCTGGCGGCGGGAAGGAGGGAAGGAGGGGGGGGAAGGGGGGGTAGGGGAAGGGGTGGCCATCAAAACCGACGACGGACCAAACTATACATTTCAGCGGCTTCAGCGGACCCACGCACACCCAACCACACTCGCCACCACAACTATCCCCCCACCCCCCACTATCTCCTCGGCCGTCGCCAACACCCTCCTCCACCTCAACCAGCGCCTTCTCTTCCCCCAACACGTCTTTTGCACCTTCTCCTTCCTCCTTTCCACTTCTTTTTCTTCCCTCCCTTCTCTTCTTTTTTTTTCTTACCCTCTTCCTTCTCTTCTTGTCTTTCCTCTCCCTCTCCTTTCCTATTCGCTTTCTATTTTCCCCTTTCTCAACCTCCTTTTATTCCCATTCTCTTTTACCACCTCTCCTCTTCTCCTCTGCTTCCACCTACTTCTTCTTTCTCCTTTCTCCATTCCTTCTTCTCTTCCCGTTCCCTTCTCTTTTCTCCTCTTTACCATTCTGCCTCTTCTCCTCTGCTTCCACCAACTTCTTTCTCCTTTCTCCATTCCCTTCTTCCCTCCCTCCACCCCCTCCCTTCCCCCTGCTGGAAGTGGCGGCGGCGGCGGCGGCGCTGGCCAAAAGTGCCGAGTCACCCCGAACCACAAACATGGCCTTTGAGGCGGAGTAGGTCATCTCCTCCCCCCCTTCCTCCCTCTCCCCCTTCCCCCCCCCCCCCCTGTGGTCTGCCTGCTTATCTGCTTGCTTGCTCTTTCCCCTTTTTTCCCTCTTTTTTGAAAGCTCGTCTACTTAATTCTCCCCGTTTTTCTTTGGTTAATTTCGGGGAATAATAATTCGAGTCTTTTCCTAGCAGCTGCTTACCTGACTGGTCTTACTCTTCTCATCGTTACATGACTGTTCTACCTGTTCGTCTGTCTGTCTTCCCTTACTTTGCTTTCGTTTGCTTGCATTCCCACCTGTTTATCCGCCTCTCGATTTGCTTGCTTAAGGGTAATTGTCTTGGGAGCAAATGCATCTCGAGAACGAAAGAAAAGGAAATAGAAAGTAATAATAATAATAAATAAATAAAAATTACGACCATAATTCTACCTCGCCCCCCCCCCGCCTAGGAAATGAAATCGACGGGGCGCTCCACAAACAGACAGACACACGAACAAACAAGCAAACTTAAAGAGGCGAAAAGAAGAAGACGAGGATAACACCAGCAACAGAACAAGAAGTAGAAGAAAAAAAAAAGAAGAGGAAAGAGAAGAAGGAAGAAGAGAAGAAGAAGGAAGAAGAAGAGAAAGGAAAGAAGAAGAACAACAATAACAATAATACAAAACAAGCAACAACAACAACAGTCCACGCTCCGACAAGCCGGCCAACGAGAGCGTGACCGGCAGTCGCAGCCGCCCACGCCAAAGCCGACGGACACCACAACACAACACGACTTTAACGAGGCCAGAGCGCCGTTAACGAGGGCGGGATCCCCAGCGCCGCCAGCAGGAGAACGGATGCCCTTCGCCCGACGTGTTGTGACGGTCCCGCAGATGGATTGGCAGAGGGCGTCGGGAGGGGGGGGGTGGGGGGCAGGGGGGGGTGGGGGTGATGGGGGGGGTCGGGGTGACGGGTGATGGGCGGGGGTCGGGGAGACAGGGGGAGAGTGAGGGGTGAGGGAAGGGGGTCGGGGGACAGGGGAGTGTGAAGGGGTGACGGGCGGGGGTCGGGGTGACAGGGGGAGAGCGAGGAGGTGAGGGAAGGGGGAGGCTAATGCGCGGAATTGGATAGGGAAGAGGTTGATGAAGGGTTAAAAGGCTGGATAGGGAGGCTACGAGGCGAATAGGTACTTCGTGCGGGTCGCTAGCCTCTCGGGACCTCTCAATCGCTCAGCTGATGTCCTGATGTCCGCTATTAACAGTGAAATGATTACTCTTCGTTACCGCAAGGGACCCCCCTCCTCTCGACGACCACCGCGGGGGCTGTGCAGCTGCTCCCATCCACTCAATTATCCGTTTTGCTTTGGCATTTTGGCCCGTCACTGCTCCTGTCACCGTCGACACACTTTTAGCACGTCTGAGTCATCGTCGGGTTATACGTAACAGCGTAACGGTGACGGCGCAGTGACGACGGCAGATCTTCCGGAACCTTCAGGATCAGCCGCGCCCCCCCTCCTGACAGCGGCGGGAAGGGACAGCTGGGCTCCTTCGCCGGGCCTGCGTGACGCGTGCCGATCCAGGGGCGGGGACAGGCTCGGCGGCGGGACATCGGACCGGACTTCCTGACTTCGACGCTCCACAACGTACGCCTTATTGCAAACAGACACTTGCAACAGTGACAGTGACTGACGACGCTGCTAATGGCGTGTGTATATTATGGCAAGAATAAAAAGAAGATGGTGGTGGGGAGGGGTGGGAGGTGGGAGGGGGGAGAGAGAGAAGATCAAGAAGGGGATTAAGGGAGCATGTGGCAAGGGCCGTCAGATGGCAATGGCAGCGAGTACTTCGTCCTTTTCTCCTTCTTTTTGTCCGATTTTTTGAGTTCCGGAGAATGTGAAAGCGCAAATGGACTCTAAATCAGGTAATATATAACCATGGCCAAAACCGAAGCAAAAACCGACGTGAAAAACACCCACAAAGGCGATTAAAAGTAAATGAAAAGAAAATGTGAGACGGAAGTCTGACCTTTCAGGGCCAAAGTGAAGAGACTAACGACATTCTAGTGCCATGGACAAGCGGCACCTCGTCGCGCAGTGCCAGTTAAGGCCCAAATGATAACTTAGGATCGACGAACAAGAGGCACAAATTAGTAGAGGCGTCGGCAAAGAGAAGACACTGTTGACGGGAAAAACACAAGAGGGAAGTGCCTTAATCAGCCGACGAAGATGAATAAAAAATAGGGGGAAATTCACAGACGGAGAAGATAATAATCAGAGACAACAGAAGGCATAAGACACGAGAATCACTCATAGAGAAAATTGCCTTTTGTAGAACGAAGATACACGCGTTAGCAGAAAAAAAGGAAGACAAGCGCTTAAAAACCTCCGCGGACGAGGCGGCGCAGCAAGTGGGTCGCCTCCGTCAATTTATCTCACGGCTCCTCGAGGGTCGCGGTCGCACGAAAGAGAAGGGGAAGAAGGAGAGAGAGAAGCGAGGCGAGGAGGAGGAGGAGGGGGAAGAAGAAAATGTAAAAAAAGGACCACAATTGTCGCAGATCTTCCGAGATTCAATAGGATTAAGAGTAGCTAGCGACACTAAGATGGTGCGTGAACGAGTGATGGAGTGGCTAGGGGGAGGGGAGGGGGCGATGTGGGGGGAGGGGTAGCGAAGGGGGGTGAGCGAAGGAGTGAAGGGGGGTGTTGAGAAGGGGGGGGAGGAGAGGAGGGGGCACGGCGGCAGCGTGATGCGCACAAGGTCCCACAAAGACTCCATCACCCGCTAAAGAAATCTGCCAAGGCCAAGCTTTGTTGGGTGCAAGAAGGCTGACGGAGCTGGGGAAGGTTGCCACCTGTCGTCTCCACTGGGGCTAATACCGGCCGGGGAGGGGGCGGGGGACGGCGCCGGGGGGAGGGGGGGCCGAGGAGGGGGATGACCTTCTGTAGAGAACTGACGTACACACGAACACACGGGCACATACATGTACACACACGCACGCACACAGACACATGTATACAAAATACACGCCGCCGCGCACTGCCGCCGCCGCCGCCATCCTCTTCCTAGCGACGACGGTTGCTAGGCAGAGCCGGATGGCATGTCCTCCGGGGTCCGGCCAGAGTCCTTCGGGGGGCACGTTACGCCGCTGACACGAGCCGGAGCCGACGGGGATGCAGGCGTGCGTGCGGCCGCGCTCCCCCCCCACCCCCGTCCCCGACCCCGCCGCCGTACCTTAACCCTCTGCCGATCTCTCTCTCTCTCTCTGTTTCTGTCTGTCTGCGTGTCTGTCTATCTGTTAGTCTGTGTGTCTGCCTGTGCATCTGTCTGTCTCTCTCTTTTCCCGCTCCTAAACATCCCAAAACATTAGATTTTTCTCCTTTTTTATTTCACTTTCTGCTTTTCATTTCTTTTTAACGGACACCCACTTCGCACATTCAAATCCTGTTAAGCCGGGCATCCACCGTGGCAGAGGAGATCTTCCCGGGCAGCATCCCAAGCCAAGCCGCGAAGAAGAAAATTAAAAGGGGCGTTTAAGCTCTCCCTCTCTCTCTCTCTCCTCCCTTCCCCTCCTTCCTCCCCCCTCCTCTGATGACATGCTTTGCCGGGAATGCAGGACAATTCGCGACGAAGGGTGCTCGCTCTCTCTCTCTCTCTCTCTCTCTCTCTCTCTCTCTCTCTCTCTCTCTCTCTCTCTCTCTCTCTCTCTCTCTCTCTCTCTCTCTCTCTCTCTCTCTTTGTGCCCTATCTACTCTCACATCCTTTCTTTCTTTTTTTCTTCTTCTTTTCTTCGATTCCGCCGTCTACCTTTCTAGAGAAATAGGAAGATAGAGAAATAAAGAGATAGAGATAGAGAGAGAGAGAATGAAAGAGAAAAATAGAAAGAAAGACGCAAAAACACCCACTGACAGACAAAAAGAAAAAAAAGGGGGGGGGTTGTAGCCACGCCATGCGAAAAGGGAGATAGGAATGGGGAAAGGGGAGATAATGAAAGGTATGGGGAAGAAGAGGGGAAGGAGAGGGGAACGAGGATATATTGGACACAGATATGAAAACGAGGAAAGGTGGGGATGACAGCAACACGAAGAAGAAGCCAAATGAAAAGATAGGCGACACACACACAACGATAATTGAACGAAAGGAAAGGAAAATGGGAAGAGGAAATGAGAACCACGCACGATGCTACGTAGTGGAAGTGAGGAAAAAAAAGAAAGAAAAAGGAATGACGAGACGGAGACAAACAAGACATAGAGAGAGAGAGAGATAAAGAGAAGAGGGAGAGACAGAGAGAGCAAAACGCTTGAAAGTTTTCCTTAAGAATCCTATTTCCTTTCCTCTCCGCTAATCTTTAAAAGGGAGGGAGAGAGGAAGAGAAAGGAAAAGAGGAAAAGGGGGAGAGAGAGGAGAGAGAGGGAGAGAGAGGAAAGAGAGGAGAGAGAGGAGAGAGAGAGAGAGAGAGAGAGAGAGAGAGAGAGAGAGAGAGAGAGAGAGAGAGAGAGAGAGAGAGAGAGAGAGAGAGAGAGAGAGAGAGAGAGAAGAGAGATAATGAGTGAGTGAAATGGGAAGGCGATAGAAAATATAAAAGAGAAAAGAAAAAAAGCAAAGAAAAAAAAACAAGAAAAAACAACCCCCCCAAAAAAAACAGAAAAGATGAAAAAAAAAACCCCCCCCCAAAAAAAAAAAAACCTAAAACCTAAAAAACAAAAAAACAAAAAAAATCAGAAAGTAGGAGAAAAAAAACCGGGCGCCATCTCCCAGTAGTCCATTGTGATATTCGCAGTTAATTAACACACGGGAGCACAATGCACCTTCGCCACTTTTGCCGTTTGATGTACTGCGGTGGAGAGAGGGAGGGAGGGAGGAGGGGGAGGGGGAGGGGAGGGAGGAAGGAGGGGAGGGAGGGAGGAGGGAGGAGGAGGGAGAGAGAGGGGAGGGGAGGGAGGGAGGAAGGAGGAGGGAGGAGGGAGGGGGAGGAGAGGAGGAGGGGGAGGGAGGGAGGGAAGGAGGGAAGGAGGGGGAGGGAGGGAAGGAGGGAGGGTGTGCGTGTGAATCTACTCCTCGTTGTGCACCGCGACTGGAGTTGTTGTTGCGGTCTTGAAAGGTGCGGGGAGGAGGGAGGGGAAGGGGAGGGGGTGGAAAATGGGGGAAAGGGAGTGGGGGGGAAAGGGAGGAAGGAGTGAGGGTGGAAAATGGGGGAAAGGGGTGGGGGTGGAAAGGGAGGAAGGAGTGAGGGTGGAAAAGGAGGGAAGGGGATGGGTGGAAAAGGAGGGAAAGGGTGGAATGGGGAGGGAAGGAGTGAGGGTGGAAAATGGGGAAAGGGTGGGGAGGAAAAGGAGGGAGGGGGAGGGGTAGGGGTAGGGGTGAGAAGGAGGAGAGGGTTAAGGGGGAAGGTGGAGGTGGGGGAAAGGGGAGGTGTGGAAAAGAAAGAAGGGTAAGGAGAGGGGAGAAGGGATAGGGAGAGAGAGGGAAGAAGGGAAGAGGGGAAAAGGTGTAGGGTGGGGGTTGGGGGGGCACACACTGCTCTTCTGTTGCAAGTACTTCCTTTCCAACGCCCGCTGCACTGCCATTTGCTGTTGCATTCTACATTTAATTGTGGTATTGCGGTTTCCTCGCCCGCGATCCAGGATACGGGCGGCGGTTCCGTTGAATTCTGTTGCGGAGCGCTTTTTGTAACCGTTTTTTTTTCTCATTACATTATTTGCTGTTATATATATAAGTGTGTTGTGTGTGTGTGTGTGTGTGTGTGTGTGTGTGTTGTGTGTGTGTGTGTGTGTGTGTGTGTGTGTGTGTGTGTGTAAGTGTGTGTGTGTAAGTGTGTTTAAGTGTGTGTGTGTGTGTGTGTTGTAATGTGTGTGTGTGTGTGTGTGTGTTGATGTGTGTGCGTGTGTGTGTGTGTGTGTATGTGTGTGCTGTGCGTGTGTGTGTGTGTGTGTATGTGTGTGCGTGTGTGCGTGTGTCACAAGCGCGGTGAAATCCCTTCCTTGCCTTCGAGCGGTTGTTGTTTACGATATGTACTTTGTTTGTACCTTTTCTTTTTCTTTTTTCTCTCTGTCTTTCTAGGTATTTTTTTCAGGGAAGGAGGGATGAGGAGGGGGCGAAGAAAGAGAGATAGAATAGAGAGAGAGAAGGGGAGAGGGAGGGAGGGGGGAGGGAGGGAGGGAGGAGGGAGGAGGGAGAGAGAGAGAGAGGGAAGAGAGAGAGAGGAGAGAGAGAGAGAGAGAGAGAGGAGAGAGAAGAGAGTGAGACGAGAGAGAGAGGAGTGGTGAGAGAGAGTGTGAGAGAGGAGTGTGTGTGAGGAGAGAGAGAGAAGAGAGAGAGAGAGAGAGAGAAGAGGAGAGAGAGATGAGAGAAGAGAGAGAGAGCAGAGAGAGAGAAAGAGA
>NW_020871317.1:324768-330465 GCF_003789085.1 Penaeus vannamei | reverse complement strand
TATATAATTTTATTGAAGTAATAGAATTTAAGTTTGTTACACAATATATTTCAATAATAAAAGCATGGACAAACGGAATAGAAAACTTGCATGGTGCTCTGAAAGGCAGAAGAAACTTCGAAATAACGACGATAAATTTAACCCATGAAATTCCTCTCAATAATGAAATTAATGAATTGTATGTATATGATATATATGATTTATATGTGTGGTATGTATAGTATATGTATTATATAAAATATATAGTTATATAATAATATATATATATTATAATAATTATAGATAATATATATATATATATATATATATAATATATATTATATTATATATATATTATCTATATCTATATATATATATAATATAATATATATATATATATATAACATATATGTTAATAATGTTAAATTAAATTGAAATACTTAAAAAAAATCACATCCCTTTTCATATGTGTCCATAACAATGTTCAGTGTCCACAGAATCCTGAGAGCAGTGGCCCGTGGTTGACTTTTCAATAAGCAATGATAATTAAATAACAAAGAAGCTCCGTGCCTGGCCTGACACGATATGTTCTGCTGCCTGTGTCTGTCAAAGAATACGCATTATTTATGTACACTGTTATACAATTGAACAAGAAAACAAGAAGAAAAATGGGACGGGGAAAACACCGGGTCGAGTGAGGCCCCCCCTCCCCCAACCCACCCCACCCCGCCCACCCCCGGCACCCGCAACCCGAAGCCAAGGCTCCCGAGCGAACTTGGTTCGAACACTGGATTCGACCTCAGAATCCTTTGGAAGTGCCACGTATATAGGCGAGCGAAAACATTAAAATAAACATGAAGCATTTATATGCATATATATATGTGTATGTGTTGTCTGTGGTGTTCTTCTTGTGTATATATAAGCACACACATATGTATGCACAATATGTATATATGCATATAGACCTATATCATTTACCTATCTATCTATCTATCTATCTATCTATCTATCTATCTATCTATCTATTATATATATATATATATATAATATATATATATATATATATTATATATATATACCTGTGTGTGTGTGTGGTGTGTGTGTGTGTGTGTGTGTGTGTGTGTGTGTGTGTTTGTGTGTGTGTGTGTGTGTATGTGTGTTATATAAATATATATATATATATATATAATATATATAATAATATATTATATATATATATATTCATATATAATGTATATATATATACATACATATATATATATATATATATATATATAATATATATATATATTAATAATATATATATCATATATCTATCTATATCTATATTTCTCTCTCTTCCTCTCTCTCTCTCTCTCTCTCTCTCCTCTCTCTCTCTCTCTCTCTCTCTCTCTCTCTCTCTCTCTATATATATATATTATATATATATATCACATATACATACATATCAATATCTCTATCTGTCTATACATATATACTTATATAAATATGTATTCATATATATACATACATATATAATATATATATAATATATATATATATATATATATATATATATATATATATATATATGTATATATATGTATATATATATATATATAATACATATATATACATATGTATACACATACACGCATATACATATATAGATGTAAATACATATGTACACCTATCAATGCGGGAGCAACGTGTTATTAACAAAAAGGAAAATGCTAAGCTACACTGTGCCGCAGAAAATAGAGACCTAGTTCGAAAAAAGCCAGCATTTTTCTCTTGGTTCATGCATAGCCTTTCATCCTCTTTCTGCATTTGTGACAAAAAAAAAAAAAAAAAAAAAAAAAACTAGTTTAATCATGTAGGAAGACTATTTTATGTTGAGTCACCGTGTGCTTGCAATAAAAGTCTTCATCCAACATCAGTCGGAAAGACAGTATATAAAGCCCAAGTCCTGAGCTCGATCAGGCTGAGAGAGACTTGAACACCGATCCCAAAATGAAGTTTGTGAGTGCTTGTTACATATTTTTTCAGTTACTGTCTAAAAAAAAAAAAAGTGGAAAGAAATGGGACAAAATCTGACAGGAGGATAAAAGTGGTTTAACGAGTGGAGTGTGGGAAGATAAATTTCAGAGCGGGAGAGCAAATGAGTACTTACCCTACAAATTTCTTTCTGGCAGCTGTTCTTACTTCTGGTTGTCCTGGTGGCGCTGTCGGCCGTGCTTCCGAACGCCGACGCCGCTCCCTTTAAGAAGTTCAAGAAATTCGGGAAGTTCGGAGGCGGCGGCGGCTTCGGCGGCGGCTTCGGCGGCGGCTTCGTCCAACCCGTGGTAGTCCACACCCCGGTGTTCGTCCGTCCCACCTACGGCTCTGGCTACGGCCTCGGAGGTTTTGGTCGAGGTTTGGTGCGGTCATGGCGGCTTCGGAGGAGGATTTGGTGGCGGTCATGGCGGCTTCGGAGGCGGTCATGGCGGCTTCGGAGGCGGCTACGGCTGGTGAGGCCAGAGGTGACAGAGCTTCTGCCGGAGGAATTGCCTCGATCTCGGCGGAGATTTCCTTCAGCTGCTTGGTGCTCTCTCCCTCAAGTCAATTTGATGTCAACTTCATTTCGAAAGGAAATGGAAAGTAAATTCCAAAGCAGATATAAGTATACAAATAAACACAATTTTCTTTTTCTTTTTTATATTATTCCTTCAGCAATATTGTATTGCAGACAACACTAATGATAACGATAAACACCAGCTCTAATGAAAACAATGAGGATTATGTTGATAAGATTTACAATGATTACTGGAATGTTAATAAAAAATAAATAAATAGCAGTGAACGACCAAATAATACTAATAGTAAGGGGAAGGAAAAATAGACATTGGAAATAATATTAATGATAATAATCGTAATAGCAATAAAAATAACAATAATGCTAATCACAATTTTAACCGTAAGAATGATAGTAACAACAATAACAATAAAAATAACAAAACAGGGACAAAAGCAAAATAATGATACTGATATCAAAACAAAAACAATGATAATGATAACCACCATCTTTATAACTACATTAAGAAAAAACAAACACTCACAAACACACATACATACATATAAATATATGTGAGCATAGTCAGTGCACAAAGGAAGTGTTTTTGCTTTCTTCTCCAGCCTTCAAAAACTGGATTCATCGGGATTACCCAGCTTTAGGTACACCTCCACAACACGCATTAGCATGTGAGTCCTCTGAAAGTAGTGGCCAGTGATAGTGTTGAATAATTTGGGAAAAAAACACTTTGGTTAAGGAAAAATTTAGTAAGCGGGAGGAACGGGTATATCGGTAATCATAAATATCGTACGTAGTTAAGTGGAGACTTACTAAATATAGACAGAACAGAGAAGGAGAGAAAGAGAAACGTAAATACAACTTTGACATACATACATGCATGTGTGTATATTATATATATATATATATATATATATATATATATTATATATATATATATATATATATATATATATATATATATATATATATATACATACATACACACACACACACAAACACACACACCACACACACACACACACACACACACATATATATATATATATATATATATATATATATATATATATATATATATATATATATATATATATATATGATTGGAAAACACTCTACCGTGTTGATACTCTGTAAAAAAACCACAGAGAACAAACTAGATTTATTTAAATTCTATTTTTTTTTTAACACATAGTATATATTATGTACATATACATACACACCCCCCCATGCACCCCCCCCCCCCACACACACACATATATGTGTGTGTGTGTGTGTGTGTGTGTGTGTGTATGTGTGTGTATACAAGAGCAAGGGGCAAATGTCAATGGGTCGCAGTACCAGGCTATAAAAAGAAACAAGTGAGAGTGAATATAATTTGTCTCGTGTCCTGAGGCGTGGCATTGCCCAGATGTTGCTTAATGTGGTATTTGAACATCTATCTGTCTTGAAAAAATGGATCCTTTATTATCACATATTTTTTCTTCTTCTTTTAATGAAAATTAATCTTGTTACTTGGCATCGTTTGTGAATGAGTATAAATGGTTTGAATTAGAAATTAATTTGAATTAGATAGTATTTCCTCTCTCTATCTCTCTCTCTCTCACTATCTCAGTCTCTATCATATATAATCTAACTTCATTTTTCCTTTCCTCCCTTTGTCCTTCCCTTTCCCCCTTCCCTTATTTTTCCTCATTCTACCTATTCAGCCTTTCTCTTTCTCTTGGTAGCACCAGCACAGCAGAGTACAGATAATGGTGGGGAAGGCCGAATGCTAAGTGTGTATCTAATGCCTGGATTTTTTTTTTTTTTTTTTTTTTTTTTTTTTTTTTTTTTTTTTTTTTTTTAATCTTTAACTTTGCTTCGGCCGCCAACCTTCGCGGACTTCCTCTTCAGCCACACGCAAAGGCATTCCTACACCTTCGGACCAGGAGGCGGCGGCCTTTTCCCAAGAGGCTGCCGGTGACATTGGAACGACTCGGAAGCCTGTTGTAACAATATCTTTATTGTGAGAGGGTATATAAGTACAAATAATAGAAGACGAATCAATTTTTGCTTTGCCAGCAAGAGTGTGAATTGAGATCTAGGTGAAACCCCTAATTAAATTCTACAATTCAAATGAGGATGTACCGTGATAATATAATGTCTTAAAAAGGTCCCTCAAATATGTATCTCCAACGTATCTTACAACTAGTTTATGCAAGTGGAACTATCTCGCGAGACGAGGTCCTTGTGCTTGCATGAAAATATTTCCGTCTCAAACAAGTCTTGAAGGAATTTCAATTGTGCTAGGAACCAGTCAGTGCAGATCAGTGAACACCTTGAAAATAAATGTTTTGAAATATCGACTCATACATTTCTCAAGAGAAATCTTGGAATAAAATATTGAGTGAAAATTATTATACTTGCACCTCATAGCAAAACAAAATTAAGACAAACATGAATAAAGCAAACGTGAAATGTGTGACTCATCCCTTGACGTCACTGTAAACAAGAATAGCTTTATCTCTCAGACCAACATCCGTATTATGTCTATGTATACAATAGATGCTTTTGGCTGTCCTGGTCAAAAGTCCAAAGAGCTACGACTCCCGATGCCTTCGCCCGACAGCGTTCGGGCGGATTCGGTGGCGGTGGGCAAGTTAGGCGGAAATATTCGACGGAAGGTATCTTGTCTCAGGGGAGCCAGATTCATGTCCCGTGGGCCAAATGTGGCCCTTGGGATGATCCTATTTTGCGGCCCGCAGGGTGACAATTATTAGCCTGTGAAATTATTGTCATCATGAAGGAAAATAATGCTATTTAAAATCTATTAAACAATATAAACTTTACGAACAGGAAAATGCTAGCAGGGATTTCCTTTGGCTCATGTTTGCACGGACAGACCAGTAACTACTGGCGCTCATTTTTAAACATATTACACTTCTAGAAATTCTATATAATTTTGGCCTACACCATTTTTTTTCGATGATGTGTATTTATCCTGCAAAAACGTGAAATCGAAAAAAAAAACTGAAAGAAATATGATAATATGAAAAGATATTGGCGTATGATAATAACATATTATCCTTGAATAATCTTTGAAACATTCGTGCAATATAAAAAAAAAGTAATAACTTTACCATGACTGCATATTAAAGCTAATGATGTCAGTGAAACGATGCGCGTTG
>NW_020871317.1:294768-297268 GCF_003789085.1 Penaeus vannamei | reverse complement strand
TATATATATATATATATATATATATATATATATATAATATATATATATATATATATATATATATATATATAATATATATTACATATGTATACAACACACACGCACACACCACACATCTATCATATCTATCT
Organism: Penaeus vannamei; assembly: GCF_003789085.1. NCBI lineage: Eukaryota > Metazoa > Arthropoda > Malacostraca > Decapoda > Penaeidae > Penaeus > Penaeus vannamei. The sequence continues at coordinate 297,137 of NW_020871317.1, read as the reverse complement.
ATCTTTCTATCTATCTAAATCTACCTAATCTACCTATACATCTAATCTATCCTATCTATCATATCTATATATATATATATATATATATTATAATATAATATATATAACATATATAATATATATATATATATATAATATATATAGTACATATATATATATAATCATTTATATATATAATATAAAATATTTATCTATATAATTTTGCTGTGTTCGTTAGACTGTGATGGTTGTGTGTTGTGTGTTGTGTAGTGTGTTGTGTGTGTGTAGTGATAAGTGTGTGATTCCGAAGAGGGGAATGAGCTGGCCTTGGAGAGCGGCAATACTAAACGATCATGTTAATTTTCCAAAGGAGCGCTAAAGTCATCGACGCAGGTGAAGGTACCGGGCGTATTTCAATATGAGGTACGTAGTGACTAAGGCATTAATAATAACTATATTTCAATAGATTATAGTGAAAAGATAAATATCATGATAAAATAATTATTTTAAATATGTAGGTAAGATCTCAATATACTTGTGAATCCCGTTCATGAGTTCAACTATAAACATATTAATGTAAAATTATAATAATAAATATATATATATTAATTAATTAATATATTATATAATATATTAATAATATATAATATATATGACTAATATATATATATTTATTACATATATATTATATATATAATTAATTTATATATATTATTAATAATATAATATATATATATATTATAATATCATATAATAAATATAATATAATAATTATATATTATTATTTATAATATATAATATATTAATGATAGATATATTATATATTATATATATATATATATTATATATTATATTAATATATATATATATATATAAATTTGATGTATAGTTATAAGTAGTGGTGTGTGTGGTTGTATGATTGATATATTATTATTAGTATTATATATTGTGTGATTAATGTGTGATGATTAGTGTTAGTATTATAGAGTATATGATCATATCATGTATAAATAAGTGTCCAGTGCTGATGCGTAAATTGATGTAGCTAGTTGTTGATATGTATTATATATGTATGAGTTATATTATAATATATATATAGCATGTATATATACATATACCAATACTAGTTAGCATAGATAATACTATACACCAACACTATAACCCATCTGTATGTCATGTCTTAGAGCATTTATACAAATGTGTATATAGAACAATTATCCCTGCGCGTTCACTATATCATCTTGAGCAATAAATAATATAACTACAACGAAATTAAAGAAAAGAAAAATAAGAATATACACATCATTTGAGAGCTTCTTTAGTCCAGCTCTGTATGTAGTTCTTGCAAATTTATATACATGAGTCTGAGATATCAGAGACAAAGCCCTCGCGATGGGAGTATATAATACATGCTGAGCAGAAATGTGTGAGTGGCCTATAAATTACTGAGACTCTTGCCAAAGAAAGGCTCAGGGATATGGATTTACTCAGCATAAAAGCATCGGAAGAACATGGCATATATTCAACTCAGGCAGAGAAAATTTTGTATATAGTTTCCCTGCCTTCTCCTGTGCCTAATATTGTAACTTCTACTCCGTATCGCACCCTCTTGTTCTCTTTCTTTCTGATTCCTCTGGTCCACTATCCTTGTCTGCGTTAACTCTTTGCTTCAGAATGTTACTGCCAGAAGAAGCGAACTGATTATTTCGAGCCCAAAGAAAAATTAGAGCACTTCTGACGTGTGACGAGTACGAGTCGTACTCGTACTTGCATCTCTCTCGTACTCTCTCCTCTTCTCTCTTCTCCTGACTCTCTCTGACTCTCTTCTCTCTCTCTCGCCCTCCTCTCGAGGATCACTTGACCTCTGCAGCTGTCTCATGACTCTGACTTCTCTACGTCTCCTCTGAGGCGTAGAATTTCTCTCGTCTACGTCCTAGAGAGAGCTCTCTCTCTGCTACATGCATTCTGCTATCGTCTCGTGCTATGACCGGACGCGTACTATTCCCTCTCATGAACCAGGACTTCTAAGTAGATCCGATCTGCATCCTCTCGTCTCTCTCTCCACAACAGTCTGCTACTCTCTTTGATTCTGACCGGTCTTCGCGTGTAATCTCGGATCCGATCTGTGTTTCTGATCTCGTCTCCTTGGCCAGATACCTACTCTGATCTGGTAGACTCTGAGAGTCTTCTCTCTTTCTGACTCCATCTAAGCCTGATGAAAACATGCTGCGAATTTATGCATAATTCTGCCTGCCAGAAAGGCTTATATGGATTTACTCAGCCATTAAAAGCACAGGAACATGTATATCATCACGCAGAAAAGTAATTAGTTTCCTGCCTTCCTGCAAATTGTAATTACTCAGTATCGCACTTTCTGATCTTTTTGATTG
>NW_020871317.1:264768-269768 GCF_003789085.1 Penaeus vannamei | reverse complement strand
GAGACAGACAGACAGAGCCAGGCGCCGGAGACAGACAGACAGAGCCAGGCGGAGACAGACAGACAGAGCCAGGCAGACAGACAGACAGAGCCAGGCGGACGGAGACAGACAGACAGAGCCAGGCGGCCGGAGACAGACAGACAGAGCCAGGCGGCCGGAGACAGACAGACAGCGCCAGGCGACGGAGACAGACAACAGAGCCAGGCGGACCAGAAGACAGAGCCAGAGACAGACAGACAGACAGAGCCAGGACGGAGACAGAGAGACAGAGCCAACGGCGGAGACAGACAGACAGAGCCAGGCGGCCGGACAGACAGGACGGAGAGACAGACAGACAAGGCGGAGGAGACAGACAGACAGAGCCAGGCGGCCGGAGACAGACAGACAGAGACAGACAGACAGCCAGACAGACAGACAGCGCCAGGAGAGACAGACAGAGCCAGGCGGCCGGAGACAGACAGACAGAGCCAGACGGACGGAGACAGGGTGAAAGCAGGTGTTGCGTTGTAGGAAATGTTTGGCCAAGGACGCAGCCGCCGTGCCCTTGCGGTGTCGAGGCCGCCGGGTGGCAATCAGGAAGGGGAGAGGGCGGCGCCAGGAGGAACAGGGGCTTGCACATGGTTAGCGGGATATCATCCAGGATAATATTAACGCTGGCAAGAGGAAGCGGACATGAAATAACGATGGAAGTGATGGTAATGACTGTGATGAGCATTGTGTTAATGATGATAGGAGCAGTGAAAAGGAAAATGAGACTGATAATGATAATAAGCGTGATAATACTAATGAACATAAATAATCATAACAATAGCAACAATAATACAGATGATAAAAAAACAATGATGATGATATTATGATAATTAAATTGAAAAGAAAACAATAATGAAAATAATAATAGAACCAACAGCAATGGTGATAACGATAATGATAATAATAATAATTAAAATAGCAATAATGNTCCTACTCTGCTCCCAGGCTGCAAGGATCCGTCAGCGTAGCATTCTTATGCATTGGCCGACTCAGGATGTTCATTGTAATATTAGTTCGTAGTTTAAGTAGAGCAGGGGGAACTATTATTGGGGGGTTCATTCGTCCTAAATACACCTAGGTTCCACATTTTCCAAGGTGGAACAAAACGTCCATGCAGGGTCCTATTTATGGCTATATTCGGCTGAGGTCAGTGTTTACATGTTCAAATTATCTATGGATCTGAGTATGAATCGGTATCATTCAAAGTTAGCTCAACTTCTCAGTGTTTTAGCTGTCTTTGGAACTCTGCACAATGAAGGAGTTCAAAATGTGGTATTTATGTATAAGATTCTATCGTAAACAGAAGGTATATTGAGTTTTGTTCTTATATTCATAATCCTCCTTGCTGGGGGGCATCGAGAATGGTCTTGAAGGCCTCCGTCGGAAACCTGGTACACGTAGGCCTTAGATTTTAATTTCCACTCGATGATTCCTGTCTCATTTTCTTTTCTTATTTCTTCCTCTCTGTTACACTATTCCTTTATGTTCATATTTACGAACTTTTCATTTATTTCATTTGGTGTAGCCATGCACATAAACAATGACAAATAACTATCAATACTCAGAGAAACAAAGGCATACTCGAATGACACAGACCAAAAAAAAAAAAGAAAAAAAAAAAAAAAAAAAAAAAAAAAAAAAGAAAAAAAAAGATAAACAATGCAATGAACACGTGCAAACATCTAAAAAGTCAGCATGGAAGCATGTTCCAACATTGAAATTAATACCAATACACACTGAAACACAATATATCTCCTTTTCTTAGGATTATTTACTACAGGTCTGCTAACTATGATATATATTACTCAGACATATGACCGGACCCTCACACGTAAAAAAAAAAAAAATGTAAATAAAAAATTAAAACCATTTTGAGCAGATGTTGAGAGAGAGAGAGAGAGAGAGAGAGAGAGAGAGAGAGAGAGAGAGAGAGAGAGAGAGAGAGAGAGAGAGAGAGAGAGAGAGAGAGAGAGAGAGAGAGAGGGGGGGGCGAAAGATAAGAGGAAGAGAGAGAGAGAGGTGGGGGCCAGACAGAGAGTGAGAAAGAGAGATAGGGATAGATAGATAAATAGATAGATGGATAGAGAGAGAGGCAGAGAGAAAGAGACAAAGAGAAAGTGCATTACCAAAGATAATAATGATAATAATGATGATGATGATTATGATGATGATGATGATAATGATAATAATGATAATAAAACAGAATAAAGATAAAGTCGAAAGCAAATCAGACAGAAGAACAGACACAAAGACACACAAAAAAGTCTCCCAAATCCCGAGACACACAGACAGCGCCAGGCGGACCGGAGACAGACAGACAGAGCGGACGGAGACAGACAGACAGAGCCAGACGGACAGACAGACAGAGCCATACAGAGACAGACAGACAGAGCCAGACGGACAGACAGAGCCAAGATCAGACAGACAGACAGCCAGGCGGCCGGAGACAGACAGACAGAACCAGGCGGCCGGAGACAGACAGACAGACCAGAGACAGACAGACAGAGCCAGGCGGCCGGAGACAGACAGACAGAGCCAGGGCCGAGACAGACAGACAGAGCCAAGACAGACAGAGCCAGACGGAGACAGACAGACAGAGCCAGGCGGCCGGAGACAGACAGACAGAACCAACGACAGACAGACAGACAGACAGACAGACAGCGCCAGGCGGCCGGAGACAGACAGACAGACCAGGCGGCCGGAGACAGACAGACAGAGCCACGGAGACAGACAGACAGAGCCAGGCGGACAGACAGACAGGAAGACAGACAGACAGAGCCAGGCGGCCGGAGACAGGCAGACAGAGCCAGGCGGCCGGAGACAGACAGACAGAGCCAGGCGGACGGACAGACAGACAGAGCCAGGCGGCCGGACAGACAGACAGGCGACGGAGACAGACAGACAGCCAGGCGGACGGAGACAGACAGACAGCGCCAGGCGGAGACAGACAGACAGAAGACAGACCCAGACGGAGACAGACAGACAGAGCCAGGCCGACAGACAGACAGAGAGGCGGACGGAGACAGACAGACAGAGCCAGGCGGCCGGAGACAGACAGACACACGGAGACAGACAGACAGAACCAGGCGGACGGAGACAGACAGACGGAGACAGACAGACAGAGCCAGGCGGACGGAGACAGACAGACAGCGCCAAGACAGACAGACAGCCAGGCGGCCGGAGACAGACAGACAGAGCCAGCCGGAGACAGACAGACAGGGCGGACGGAGACAGACAGACAGAGCCAGGCGGACGGAGACAGACAGACAGAGCCAGGCGGCCGGAGACAGACAGACAGAACCAGGCGGACGGAGACAGACAGACAGCGCCAGGCGGACGGAGACAGACAGACAGCGCCAGGCGGCCGGAGACAGACAGACAGAGCCAGGCGGCCGGAGACAGACAGACAGAGCCAGCCGACAGACAGACAGAGCCAGGCGGCCAGACAGACAGACAGAACCAGGCGGCCGGAGACAGACAGACAGAGCCAGGCAGACGGAGACAGACAGACAGCGCCACGGAGACAGACAGACGCCAGCTGAGACAGACAGACAGAGCCAGGCGGACGGAGACAGACAGACAGAGCCAGACGGACGGAGACAGGGTGAAAGCAGGTGTTGCGTTGTAGGAAATGTTTGGCCAAGGACGCAGCCGCCGTGCCCTTGCGGTGTCGAGGCCGCCGGGTGGCAATCAGGAAGGGGAGAGGGCGGCGCCAGGAGGAACAGGGGCTTGCACATGGTTAGCGGGATATCATCCAGGATAATATTAACGCTGGCAAGAGGAAGCGGACATGAAATAACGATGGAAGTGATGGTAATGACTGTGATGAGCATTGTGTTAATGATGATAGGAGCAGTGAAAAGGAAAATGAGACTGATAATGATAATAAGCGTGATAATACTAATGAACATAAATAATCATAACAATAGCAACAATAATACAGATGATAAAAAAACAATGATGATGATAATAATGATAATTAAATTGAAAAGATAACAATAATGAAAATAATAATAGAACCACCAACAGCAATGGTGATAACGATAATGATAGTAATAATAATAATAGCAATAATGAAGATAACAAAATGATAATAAGCATGACTATGATGATAGTATAAATGATATTTATCATAATATAGTTATCATGGTTGTAGTAAAAGTAATGATAATAATGATGATAGTAATAATGATGGTAATGATAACAACAGCAACAACAACAACAACAACAACAACAACAATAATAATAATAATGATAATAATAATGATGATCATAACAAAAACAACAATAACAGTAATAATATCAATGATAATGATAATTGTAATAATAAGAAGGACAATGATAATAATGATAAAGATAATGATAAAAAATCATGATAATTATCATGATGATGATAACGATAGTAATAATGATAATAGTAATAATAATAATGATGATAATAATAATAATGATAATAATAATAATAATAATAATAATAGAAATTATGATAATAATAATGATAATGATGAAAATAATAATAGTAATAATAATAATGATAATGATAATAATAATGATAATAACAACAATAATAATAATTATTATAATAATCATAACCACCATTATCATTATCACCATCTTCTTCATCATCATCGTCATCATACTCATCATAATTATTGCTAGTATTATCGTCATTATTATTGTTCTTATTACCATTATAACTGAATAATTATTGTTATTTTTCAAATGTTTTTCCTTACCATCATAATTATCTTCATTGTTATTAACAGTATTGTCATTATTTTTGTTGTGATTGTTATTATCTAAATTTATATTTATGATTTTTATCAGCATTTTAATTGTCATTATATTATCATTATCATTACTTTAAGTACAATATAATAATCAGTTATTATCTTTATCATTATCCTCATCATGCGATGGTGATGATAATGTTAATAATGATGATGATGGTAATAATAATAGTGATACCA
>NW_020871317.1:254768-257268 GCF_003789085.1 Penaeus vannamei | reverse complement strand
TGACTATAAGGACGATATGATATCATACTCCAGCCACCAAGTATGATAGTCTCTTTTAACTGTATATTCTTTAAACACATATGCTAATATGCACATATTGAAACACGCACATCAACATACTCACACAAATACATACACACGCATACATACATATGCATACAATAACTTAAACGCATACACAGACTGACGTACACACCACACACACACACACGTGCATATATACTGTATATACAAACAGAGATGAATAGATAAAACTGAGAGAGAGAGAGAGAGAGAGAGAGAGAGAGAGACAGAGAGAGAGAGAGAGAAGGAGAGAGAAAAACAGGCAGACGGACAGACAGATTTAGAGGGAGAGAGACAGAGAGACAAAGACAGAGAAAGAAAATACGTAATATATACAACAATATTAACCAATAGATTATTCTGTTTCACTGATTAGTGCTTATCACATATATATATATATATATATATATATATATATATATATATATATATATATATATATATATATATATATATATATATATATATATATATATTTTTTTTTTTTTTTTTTTTTTTTTTTTTTTTTTTTTTTTTTTTTTTTAATACTGAGGTTACTTCGAGAATGCTATTAAATATGTTTTTGAGAGGGACAGTAACAACGGCAGCAGTACTCGTAATTGGCTTGTGATAAGAACTCTAATATTGATGAGATAAACTTTTTAAGAAGATAATGAGATACAGTTCTTGGGAATAAAACTCAATATGAAAAAGATATATCTCCTCCTAGCATGAACGGAAACTTGATAGTATTATTATTATTATCATCATCATCACACGCTCCGGTGGTAGAAATTTAATAAAAACCAGTTCATAACCTTTTTGAGTTATCATGCTAACCAACAAGCTGCCATGCTAGCAATAAGGATATTAGTAACTGATGATAATAGCAAAGGCTACTACTACTACTACTGTCAATAAAATAATAATGATAATAATAATAGAAAATATAAAGATTATAGTACTTTTAATAATATCAGTAATAATAATGATAATAATAACAATAATAATAATAGTAGTAATGATAATAATAACAATAATAATGATAATAATAGTAGTAATAATAATAATGATAATAATAGTAATAATAGTATTAATGATATAATAATGACATAATAATAGTACCAATGATAATAATACCAATATTACTAACAATAAAATACATCAAGAACAATAATAATATAAGAAAATATATGATACCAGAATTATAACTTTTATAATTTGGTTATAATCGTAACCACAGTAGTGAGATAAACAGGAGTAATACACAAAACACTTCCGAAGACCGGGCATCAGCAGGTCTGCCACGCCCCCCCCCCCCCCCCGCCTCCCCCCCCGCTCCCCTCCCCCTCCTTCAGCTCCGCCCCGCCGCCCGACGCCCCGCGCCCATGCATAATCCTCCGGTTCATTTCACGGGAGACGAACGGCTTGCGTGTCTCTCGGGTGTCCTTCGCTCGCCTTTCCTCGCGTATCCGATCCAGGGCGCCCGAGGACGAGATTCTTGGGGGAGCTCCATTTTGTGTGTGTGAAGAGGGGGGGGGGAGGGAGAGGAAGAATGAAGGAGCGAAAGAGAGAGGAGATATGAGAGGGAGAGATTATAAGAGGGAGTGAGTAGTGACTCTAAGGTGTATATTATTAGTTCGGTAGAGAGACAGATAGAGATAGAACGAGACTGATCGACTCTAGGAAGATAGATTGATAAAGAGAGAAAGGAAGTAAATGAGTAAGTTTGTGAGAAAGATTGCATGCTGTTTAATAGGTGGATAGAGAAAGAGGAAGGGAAGAGAGGGAGAGAGAATATGCGTAAATATTAGTGATTTTGAACATATGTTTATAAAACGTCAGGAGCGAAGGGGCTGGTAAACAGACACACGGTTTTGGATAATATAGTAAGACACAGATACCGAATCTGTATGAAGGATGGACTGCTCGTCCCTATCAAGGCCTGATTGGAGTGGAGTTTCCCTCGGAATATACACATCGCGCAAGAGATACGTTTGTAAATGATAGCTTCATTTGATCAAATATCGAAACGTCAATGGTACACCTTGCAGTGTAGATTTATTCATTCCTATCCATGGCCATTCTACATTTGGCGCAATGAACTCTTCGCGTCCCTTGTGCAACAAGAAGAGGCGGCGAGGGAAACTGCCGAGCAGATCGTTGACACTGACCGAGGGAATAGCGCCGTCTCCCGGGCTTGCATTCGGCGCCGGGCAAGAGAAAGGGGGAAAGTGTATTTCGTTACCCGAAAGCCTTCCTTTGAACAATCGCTTGAATTCGTTTATAAAAGAAGGCAGGGAAATAGTCTATGTCTTTCATCATAAACACACACACACTTCCAGACACGTACAGACACGCACCATTCTCACACAAACAGGATCACATTAAAGGACACATACGTGTACTAGATTTAAGCAAGCAAAGCAACAGTTTTTGATTGGTAACATAAATGAAT
>NW_020871317.1:242268-247268 GCF_003789085.1 Penaeus vannamei | reverse complement strand
TCTCTCTCTCTCTCTCTCTCTCTCTCTCTATATATATATATATATATATATATATATATATATATATATATAATATATATATATATATATATATATATATATATATATATATAATATATATATATATATATATATATATATATATATATATATATATATATATATATATATATATATATATATATATATATATATATATAATATATATATATATATATATATATATAGAGAGAGAGAGAGAGAGAGAGAGAGAGAGAGAGAGAGAGAGAGAGAGAGAGAGAGAGAGAGAGAGAGAGAGAGAGAGAGAGAGAGAGAGAGAGAGAGAGAGAGGAGAGAGAGAGAGAGAGATGTGTGTGTGTTTGTGTGTAGAGGGAGTCGAACAACCGATCAGACAGCCTCCAGGCAAGGCATTTGTCCCCCGCAGTCCGGGCGAGACGCTTCGGGCATCAGCAGACACGGTCACCCTCAGCGCTCGCCTCCAAGGCTGATAGCGCAGCTTTGAGGCAACAGATCCTACCTACACGAGCCCACAGGCGGACTCTGGGCATCAGGTAAATAGATAATAAACGATAAGCTGCAGACACTGACCTATGAATAAACAGCAGCAGACAATAAACCACAGACGCCATGTAAGATAAACCGCACAGGATACCAAACCGGAGCCGACAAGCACGCAGACAAGACGCAAGACGTCGATCAACCTATCTCAAGCAAAGTTCAGTAACAGATCTCGACGACAGACACCAAGCAATAGCCCTCAAGCAACAGACCGACCGACAGACACCAGGCAACAGCCCTCAAGCAACAGACCGACCGACAGACACCAGGCAACAGCCCTCAAGCAACAGACCGACCGACAGACACCAGGCAACAGCCTCGAGCACCAGGCAAGAGGGGAGCCAGCGTGGAGCGCCCAAGCCGCCCAGGGGCCGCGGCGCCGTCCATCCACGTGAGCAAACATCCTTGAGGAGGCGGCTACGCGCCAACGAGCCGATAGGAGGCCGCGCCAAAGGAAGTCCTCAATGCAAAGGCACGATTCCCGGCGACTGGAAATCCTGCGCCATTCAGGCGAATTGCCTCCGCGCGAACATGATGTCATGGCGGCGGCGTGTGTCAGCGGAAGTTATGACTTGACGAGTCAATACGCCGCGGCCGAGCGAAGGCGGGGGCGGCGAAGGGTCAGCGGAGCCATGCCGGCGCTGGCGAAGGGGAGGGACGGTCTGAGAGAGGATGGGGAGGAGGAGGAGGAGAAGGTAGATGGTGGTGATGGGGAGGAGAAGGAGCAGGATGATAAGGAGGAGGAAGAGGAGGAGGGTGTGGAAGCTGACGATGATGATGATGGTCATGACGTTAATAATAACTACGAGAATTATTATTAATGTTATCGTAGTCATCATAATGATACTGTTGTTTATAAGACACAGTTAACATGGAAGTTCTTGCCTTATCATTAGTATTGCTTGCTGCAATTCCATTCCATTACATATCTGGATTGCAGTATGTTGCTGAAAATATATTTTTTCCAAAGCAAGCGAACGCAGTACATTAATCATAGTGTCTGTGTATGTATGTGTACAAATATACGTGTGTTATATATATTATATATATATATATATATATATATATATATATATATATATATATATATATATATATATATATATATATATATATATATATATATATATATATATATATATATATATATATATACATACATATATATATATATATATATATATATATATTATATATATATATATATATATATATATATATATATATATATATATATATATTGCGTGTGTGTGTGTTTATATAAACAGATACACAATTCAACTATGCATATACGTATATTGTACAATGAAGAGCCCAACTTAAGCCAGCCGGCCGGTGAGTGCGCACTCGATGCAATAAAAACCCGAAGCATGATTAACGCAACCAAAATGCTAACAGCAAGAGAGAGAGAGAGAGCGAGAGAGAGAGAGAGAGAGAGAGAGAGAGAGAGAGAGAGAGAGAGAGAGAGAGAGAGAGAGAGAGAGAGAGGCATAAACAACCGAAGAACCTTTGTGCAAGGGTCCTGCTTCCCGACAACCTCTGGGCACAGTGATTATTTGCGCTCACTGCTTCGATTCCATTTAAGATCCGAATAAGTCTCGTTAAGCCACGCGCGTCTGGAGGTTGTCGAGCTCATGCCAGGCGAGGTCGCGCGGTCACATCTTCAGGCTCGAGTGTCACCGCGTCCCTGTGATACTGAGCCGGCAGATCGTCATCCTGTTACTATGGGTTGGAACTGCAGGATCATATTGGGCTCAAAGGCTTGACATGTATCACGGCGCGTGTCTCTTAGCAGGGATGTTTCTATACAGGCAATAAATCCCATATACTTAGGTACAGTTTATCTGCACCAATACCAATACCATTATTCCTGTGACATTGATACGTTCCTAGACATCCGAATCCCTCACAACTGTTTTATCACTTTCTCATTCATAAAGCCGACCTCTTTATCCATCCCATATCCCAGCCCTGCCAAAGGGGCGCCGCTCCCCCCGAGGGGAGGCGCCGCCAGGCCATGGCGACGGCCCTCGCGTCATGGGCCAAATGAATCATGGCAAGTCGGGCTGATGCGAGCGGCAGCCTCTCGCAATGAGAGGAACTCATAAAGGATAATCCAGTTCAGCCGGGGTCAACCGAACAGAACTGGGTCAATACCACCCTGCAGATAACGGAGCTAACACAGAAACGCCGCATTACTGTTATTGGCTTTGTGCTATTAGCTGGTGAGTGATCAGAATCATTGCTGTCATCGATATCCCACCTTTAACCCGCCACCTTATCATGCGGTTGACGGCCGCCCTCTCGTCGCAGGTGCGACCATAACTAACACGGCTCTCGCCTGCTGCCGCGGGGAAGCCCCAGGGCAGCGCGTCCCGGGCGACCCCAGCGGAGGCCATCAAACGCGGGTTTTAATGCAGCCCTTATCGAATTTTCATCTCGCGTGGTTCACATCAGCGTTTTTTGTCGTCCGGCCGCAGCCTTTGTAAGTTAATACAACGTTGCAGGCAAGCCAGCCTGCGCTTGATATCTGGGAACCGACTAAATTAAACTCCCTTTGGCGGAGGCTGCGTCCGCCGCGGGCCGTGAATGGCGGCCTGTTATGGGCTGCCTCGCGAGTGAATTTCCCAAATAAATAAGCGGTTCCGGCCTCTCGTGCCCCGGGATCAAAGCCACGTGTGTCGCCAAGCAGTTTCAAAGCGCGCGGCTCTTAAACGGCCTCTAATAGAAGTCCCCGAGAGAAGAAGGGAAAAAGGACTTCAAAGAGCGCTCACATGAAACACCTTCGCCTCTGTTGTGTTGCCACGCTTTTTGCCGCTGGGTCAAGTGGGATTAGTTTGGCCTTAGACGCCGGGAAACAACGACGACAAAAAGCGGCCCAGGCAAAGGTGTTTACGCTGCGCGATGTCAAAAGGCGCTCGCGCCCAGGCTTTGTTTGGCGGAAAACAGTAAACAGTAATGGTGAAAAAGAGCCCTCGTTGTGTGTGAATTATAAAATGCGATGTAGAAAATGTTAACATCAGAGAGAGAGAGAGAGAGGGGGGGAGGGAGAGAGAAAAGAGAGAGAGAGAAAGAAAGAGAGAGAGAGAGAGAAGAGAGAGAGAGAGAGAGGGAGAAGAGAGAGAGAGAGAGAGAGAGAAGAGAGAGAGAGAGAGAGAGAGAGAGAGAGAGAGAGAGAGAGAGAGAGAGAGAGAGAGAGAGAGAGAGGGAGGGAGGGAGAGAGAGAGATAGATAGAGATAGATAGAGAGATAGAGAGAGAGAGAGAGAGAGAGAGAGAGAGAGAGAGAGAGAGAGAGAGAGAGAGAGAGAGAGAGAGAGAGAGAGAGAGAGAGAGGATGAGAGAGAAAGAGGGAGGGAGAGAGAGAGAGAGAGACAGACAGACAAAGAATCAGGTAGATCGATATATAGAGACAGAGATAGGTTGAGGCAGACAAACAGCCACAGACTACACCAGGCAGAGAAATGTCTGCCGCAAAAGCAAGGAAAGAAGAGCAAGAAGTCCCAGGCTCCGCGGAGGCCGCCGGCAGAACGAGCGTGGCGGCGGCGCACAACCGCGAGGTGCCGAGGCGCGCGCGGCCGTCGGGGCGGAATTGGATTCGCTGATAGCGAGGAAGCAACAGCTGGGGAGGATTACGGAATGCAAAGCGGCGGCGGGACCAGCACGTCACGACACGGAACAAGGCTGTCGTGTTTGCTGGGCGGCCGCTCGAGGGGGAGAAGTTAGGGGGATCGGGAGGGAAAGAGAAACGGTAGGGAGAGAAGGGAAGGAAAGGGGTAGAGGGAGGGAAGGAAGGGGGAGGTAGGAGCAGAGGAAAGGAGGAGGAGGGAGGGAGGGAGGGCGAGCGCCTGAGCACCGGAAGCCTCTCGAAGCAAGGGAGTGTCAGGCTCGAGGCAGGCCGGACACTCAAGTGTGAGGAGATAAAGAGAAATGTGAAGGGAAGGAGGGGAATGAAGAGGAACGTGGAAAAGGGAACGAGGGAGATCGAGTAACCGAGGAAAAACGACAGAGGGAAGAATAAATGGAGAGATAAAACCGACATATGCATAAGAGAAAATAAACTGGTGAGAAAGAAACGGTCCCGCCAGTGATAATCTCTTATTTCTAGTTGTTGTTATTATTCCCAAAACATGTGAAGGAACCCGATTTTTTATTACTATCTCTTTTTGTTTCCTCTTCCTCATTTTCATTTATCTATTTAATCTTAAATGATTTCATAAACAATTTATTAATTTATTTACTTGTATTACCGTATCCGTGATGCTGACTCGACACGGACCGAATCTCGATAACTGCAGATCGAAACACAGCGTCATTTCGAACAAAAGGACGTGAGACCGACATCAAACCCTAAAAGAACGAGTGCAAATCCACAGAGCGGATAAAGCTGTCACACCAATATGCAATAGCAAGGTTTTACCAATATCAGATGCAACTGAAATT
>NW_020871317.1:219768-222268 GCF_003789085.1 Penaeus vannamei | reverse complement strand
CAGAAACCCACATGTATGAACAGTTTTCATACAGAATATTTTCCAACATGCAATAAAATATGCGTTCGTAATCGTTATGCGTTGAGGCCACGCAATTTCTCGGAGGCTTACAATACAGGAGCTTCGTAGAAAGCAAGAGGTTATCCGTTAAGGTCGATCCCACGACTGAAACTGCTTAGGCTGACTCGTGTGCCCACGCGACCATGTAAACACGCATGTGTGTGTGTGTGTGTGTGTGTGTGTGTGTGTGTGTGTGTGTGTGTGTGTGTGTGTGTGTGTGTGTGTGTGTGTTGTGTGTGTGTGTGTGTGTGTGTGTGTGTGTGTGTGCGTGCGTGCGTGTGCTTGTGTATACGTTATAGTGCATGCAAACAAGTTCGTGCCCCTGTAGTGCTGTAGTTTCCTTAACTTGCAGCAGTTATAACTCCCTTCATTTGCAGCCTTGCATAAGCGCCCTTTGAGTACTGTGGGCTCCTTTGCCCACAAGGATGCAGGCGCACAGACCTTTACAGACGCCTGCCGCCTCCCTTGGTGTGCAGGCACGCAGGCACGCCTCCTTCCCCAGGAAATCCGTCAGCCGCGTGCCCCCCCCCCCCCCCTGTGCGCGGGCCAGTTAATTATGTGAGGCAAGTTCTTGCAGGCCCTGGTTAGGTCCGCCCCGGTGGCTGGGATCAAACGGCGTCCCCGCGGGCCTCGACGGCTATGTGAGATTATATCATAATGCCGGCTAATTCGCGAGAGCGGGCGGGCGGGCGGGCGGGCGGCGCAGGTCGACCTCCGAGCTTAATATGGCTACAAGTTCCAGCCTCGACCTGCGAGCGTCTGGCCAATTATGGAAGTCATGAATAGTTCCCTTTGATGCTCGAGACGAGGCGAGGGAGTCGCCGGCGCTGGAGTGGAGGTGCAACAATCATGAGAAGGTAATCACTTGCAAATTGCCTCGTGGCAGTCACGCTTAGGCGGTAATGCGCGCGTGTTTCGCCATTGTGCAGAAAGTGTTGGACTGTGCGAGGAGACACAGGGCGCGCAGACCGGACGGGGATTGACCTGTCAACATTTATACGCGTGTGAATATCTGATCTGGATATGTGTCTATCTTTCTGTTTATCTGCCTTTCCATTTATCTGTCTATGTCTCCGTCCGTCTGTCTATTTATCTATCTGTCTATCTCTCCGTTTGTTTTGTGTATCTGTTTATCTATCAGTGTGTCTGTCTGTCTATCTATATCTAAATGCGTTTTAATTCTTGCGTGGGCGCGCGTGTGCCTGTGTGATTATAAGCATTATTAATTGTGTGTGTGTGCTTAGTTGTGCATGCATATATACGGAGCTATATATATATATATATATATATATATATATATATATATATATATATATATATATATATATATATATATATATACATGTTGCTTCTTTTCTTTTTCTTTTTTTTCCTCTCTCTCCCGTATTCTGCATTCTCCCCTTCTCTAATCTTGTACTTCCGAGCCTTCGCTTAATTCCCTTCGGACCGACGTCCATCCGCCATTCGAGCGAGGCTTTCTGGCTGGACTCCGCGGGAGAGACGCTTTCCCGGCCATTTCCCCGGGATGCGGGGAGCGTGTGCACGTACAGCGTGTGTGTGCTTTTGTGGAATCATTTATTCTCTTGACTCGCATATTTTCTTTTCTTCCTCTCCTCTTCTCTTTTTCCGCTTCGAATTCTCTCTCTTTATTTATCCAAACTCGACCTCTGTACACACCCCTATCACTCCCCATAAACAATCCATGCATCCCCCCTGCCCTTTACCCACCCCCCACCAACACACCCAGTCGCACTCCCCCTCCACTCCTGGACGCACCAACCCCTTCCCTCTTCTTCCCCTTTCAGTCACCCCCACATGCCATCCACATGCACCCTTTCCTCTTTTCTTTGCCCCTTCCACGTACGCCCCTCCTTTCCCCTCCCTCCTCTCTTCCCCCATCCTCCAGACACCCTCCCCCCCATTCCCCCTTCCCAGAAACACCCTTCCCTCCTCGCTTCCACCCCTTTCACAAACGCCCCTCCCTTCCTCCTTCCTCCCTTCCCACCTACCCCCAGACATCCCCTCCCTCCTCTCCCCCCTCCCCCTTCCTTCAGACACCCCTCCCTCCCTCCATTCCCTCCCTCCACCCCAGCCCCCAGAACCCCTCCCTCCCTCCATTCCCCTCCCCTCCAGCCCAGCCCCCAGACACCAGCCCCTCCAGGAGGCCCTGAGCCAGCCCGCCTCTCCAGGGCTGGTTCTTGGAACATAATGAGGGGAGAGCATGAATCCGAGCAGCTTCCACTCCAGAGCATCTCGGACGAGCCTCGCTTTCTCCTTTTCACGAGGACGGGAAGAATGGCCTGGGGGGGAGGAAGGGCGGAGGAGGAGGAGGAAGAGGAGGAGGAAGAAGAGTAGGAGGAGGAGGAAGGAGAAGGGGAAGAGGAGAAGGAAGAGGTCGAGGAGAGGGAAGAGGAGGAGGAGGAGAAGGAAGGGAAAGATA
>NW_020871317.1:209768-212268 GCF_003789085.1 Penaeus vannamei | reverse complement strand
TCCGAAAATACATTTGAAGGGTGGTGCATGATTACTGTCATCAAAATAGCAAAATGTGTAATCAGGGCAATAGCGATAATAATAATAATTGAGAAAAACAATTCTGTTGATAATATAAATGATATTAATGATAATAATGATAATGATAATAACAATGATAATAATGATGATGATAGTAACAATGATAATAAAAATAATAATAATAATGATAAAATCAATAACAATAATGATAATAATAAAGAAAAAATTATAATATTATTAATATACACCCACAGTATATGGGGAATAATAAGTTGTATTTGGGTCAAAGTCAAACTCGCGTTTTCCTACACGTAGACGGGTTTAACTGGAAATGACTCTACGTTCCTTTACCTTTGCCGTGCCCTCTCACTCCCTAGTCTTCCATTAATTCACTCCTCTCCCACTATAAGCCCTACATCTTCCTCCTTCAACTTCCCTCTTCACCCTCCATATTACCCTCCCTCCTCTCATTCTCCCTTTCTCTGACCGACCATCTTTTCCTCTTTAAGCTTTTCTCTCTATGCCCCCTTCCCCTCCCTTTCCCCATATCCCCCTGCCTTGCACTTTTCCCCTCGTATGTTCCTTCATGGACTTCCCTTGTCAGTTATCAGCCAATTTCACTCCAAAATGAATTGAAAGTTTCTAGTCACATGGATCATGAACCCAGACTAAAGATACTCATCTTATATGAAATGAATAAAAATAACAATAATAATGATGGTGATGATAATAATGTTAATAGTAATACTACTACTAATAATAGATATACATATATAATAACTGTAACAATAACGATAAGGAAACCCATAAACGTCTAGACTTGAGAGAAACGCTAAGTTGGTTTGGCCATGACCTGGATCCGTTTCGAGAAGTCTTCGGATCAGGTCCCCCACTCTTGGATTTTAAAAGTGCCTTGTTATCTTCAAATAACCAAATCATTTCTTAAGAACAGTGTGAAGAATTGGGAAACAATGTCAACAGCTGCAGGAGAAATTCTTGGAAACGAGTTTTCCAAGGAGACATTCTACCCCCTCTCCTGTTTGATATCAGCTTGATTCCTTATGGTATACAAAGCAGGATATGAACTTAAATTTGGTCATAAAACCGCCTTTTTTGCATGGTTGTCTAAAAATGAACCTTCAGATAATCCTATACTGTATTAATGAACAGATTGCAGACCCTTGCTACAGATTTCAAAAAGTTTTGAAGATTGATATTGTGGTATACCTGAGAATATAAACACCACATCATGTAGCAAGTGTGGTGTGTGATTAGTAAGTACCAGAGGCAAACGCCTCCCTTTCTGTCTTTTCTAGAATTACAAGCCGTCGTGTTCCACTGTGACTGACCGGAAGATGTTCAAATTAGTCTTGGACGGAAATAAATAGAAAATAATTCGAAAGTTTTGCGGTGAATGGCAAACAAAAAGCACTATAACGACTTATTCTTCGGAAAAAGTCATTGCATCTATACAAATTTCCATGTTTATATTCTCCTTTTGGATTGTCCTAAGGCTGTCTTGACGTTGCCTCTGAAGATAAGACAGAAATCAAAATCTACCCTTTTAGTGGCTTTTTTCCTTCTAAACAGGGTTGCATCAGAGTGCACTCGATTGCTAACAGTGCTTGTCCCTTCAGCACAAGGGCTTCCGAGCTGTAGTGCTGCATTTGATAGTCAAAAACAGGCCTTTAGTGGTTAACCACAACAGGAGTCAGAATCAGGCTTTTTACATTTACTCTGTAGGATCATTTCAGTAACAAATACTACAAGAGGTGAGCTTAATCTTTCTGATTGGTCATTTCCATATGAAAATAAGTTCATATATCCACGATTCCCAATCTTGTTGACGCATACCTTCAAGTACTGAACGTGACCCCCCCCCCTCACTAATAATACAAATCAAGTGAGTCCGTAAAAGTGGTTCAGCATACCCTGAAGAGCAGAAGTGACCACATGCGTTACGCGACTGAGGTTACCATAGCTACTGGCCGGTTCCAAGTTATATTGTCATAGAAAAGGTTGAACTATAAAGTGCCAGTTTCAGGCCGGAGAAAAATTAAGTTGGGCTGTTTCAGTTATGAAAATATCCTAACGTAGGCCCGTGTGTTTAAATTTGTGTATGCACGAACTGCATGCTTGTCTGTAAATGTTCATGTGAATAATGTGAATGAAATAAAGTAAGAAAATCTTACCGCACTGCTAAACGCTTTCACGTTTTTGTTGAGGGAAATTGGCAAAGCGGCACCGAGTGATGTCCACTAAACCAAGGCCACGTGTCCTTTGACGCGCAAGACACCCCAAACAATATTTTTCAACCTAACGTTCTTTTTATGGTATCAAGCCCGAGAATGTCCACAAAGCAAAATATAAAATCAGACGAGAGAGAAAAGGAAAGTACAGCTTTTGCGACCTTTCCAGTCAATATTAGATTCCTTTCAGGCAGAAATGCCATAAATACCAGATGGTATGTTCCTTTGTG
>NW_020871317.1:199768-204768 GCF_003789085.1 Penaeus vannamei | reverse complement strand
CTAGCCGTCCATTGACTTCATGGGTATTTGAAGGAACTCTGGTTACAGACATGATGCACACGTCAGAGTTGTTTTACCTGTTTTTAATAAAACCTTGTTGCTACGTAGGAATTCCCTGCCTCGAGCCCAAGGTTTGTGTTTATTTTCAAGGTTTGGTTTTAATGCTAGTCGTTTTTACAGTGTATGAATGTGGCTGTCATGAATATATGGTGTGGGAGTGTGTAGTTTTAATTTCTTTATTTTTAGTCTTTATAGAAGTCCCAACTCAGCTGACAGCATCAATGATTATTTGTTGACATTCCTATTTATCATGCTCTATATTCATGGCTGAATTCTGTGTCCCCAACTGACCGACATGGCATTTCTGCCTTAGATTTCGCAGATGTAATTGGGTGTGAGCAGTTAGTCCGTGCTGCAACTAACAGGAGTGATAATCTTTTGAATCACATTAACTGATGTGAGAGGCGTAATTGATGTAGACTCCATCGCACCAATAGGTTCTTCCGACCACTGTAGTCTAGCATGTAAGTTCGAACTGGACTTTCCTATATAAAATTTTACTCAGGCTAGACAAGTCTTCTTAAATTCTCGAATGAATTGGGATGGTGTCTACCATGCTTTTGGTAGCATTATTTGGGGAAATGTTTATAAAGCTCCTTGTCCTGTTAAAGCTCCGAACTTGTTATTGCTGGATCTCATTACGAGGTTTGTATCCAGCAAAACTCTGAAATCTTGTCCACATGATAAAGCATGGTTTAATGAACGGTGTCACCAAGCTTATAGGGACAAACATGCTGACTACAGTCTCTGGTCTGCCAAAGGTACTCGTCATTGTTGGGAGAATTATGTTGCCATACGAAACAAAGCAACTAAGGAGGATAAATTTGAATATAATGCTCATTCGAATGAAGTTCTCTCAGAAGCCTCACAGCCTCATAAATGGTGGTACACTTAGACCATCTCTGTTTGGTCTTGAGTCCTCCATTCCTCCTTTAATGAAACCTGATGTTAGTGTTACATATAGTTCGTTTGAGAAAGATACCTTCTTAGCAGATTGTTTTAATTAAAAAGAAAAAAAAAAAAAATAGATATTGACCTTTCTCTCTCATGTCACCCATTGCCTTGTTTTAACTCATTTGCTTTCAGGTCCTCTGAAATCAAGAATCTGTTATAAGAATTAAATGAATATGGTGGAGTAGATCCCAATGACTGGTTTCCTTTGATTTTAAAGACTAAATGGCCAATTGACTCCTAAATTAGCCGTAATCTTACGCTTTTTAGATCGTAAATAGTCATTTTCAGAGTACTGGCGCTTTGGTAATGTTTCCCCTATTCCCAAGGGCCCAATGCAGTCTTCACCTACTGAATATAAGGCCATTTCAATAACACCAGTTTTATCCAAGATTTTTTAATGTTTGCTGGTCACACGTCTTTCTGTACATTTGAGACCGTTTCTTCCAGAGACTCAGTTTGGTTTTAGAAAGGGTCTCGGCTGCAATGATGCATTGCTTATGTTGGTGCATGAAATGCTGTCTGCTTTAGATAAGGGTCATGAATGAAAACTTGTCTCTCTGGATTTTAGTGCAGCTTTTGACACTGTTAATCACAAGGGTTTGATTTTTAACTTACTGTCTGTTAGTATTGGTGGTAAAGTTTTAAGCATTTTAACTGATTTTTTAGGGAGCAGCATGTTCATGTTGATGGTACTTTTAGCTCGTATTCCCGTGTGTCTTCTGGGGTTCTTCAAGGTAGTGTTTTGGCCCTTTGCTCTTTATTTCATATACAAGCGATATGTCGTCTGGCATTACTGATAAAATGTTGGCATATGCTCATACTTCTTTCTATGCTGGTATTTCCTCTCCGGCAACTAGGCAAATAGAAGCTGATAGTCTTACTGTAGACCTGATGATAATTCAATCGTGGTGCTCTCGTTGGGCCATAAAAACAAATTCTACCAAGTCTAAGGAAATGACTGAGTCGGTCTGGAACGCAGTTGCCTCAGCATCCAAGTCTGCTGATTAATAAAGTCTTAGATGCTTCTTTTCTTTTATTCTGCCTCATTTTGAGTATTGTTCTCCTGTGTGGTTATCTGTAACAGAATCACACTTGGCTGCTTGATTCCATTAAATTTCTCCTGTCTGACTGAAATTTGGACATTGGACATCGTAGTCTTATTGGGACTCTTTCAGTCTTATGCAAGATTGTAACCCATAATTTACATCCCCTCTATATGTTTTCCTCTAATTTTTATCAACCTGCAAGAGTTACCAGAAGTTTTGTGACCCTCAATCCGATGACTTTTGATGTAAGTCGATCGTCTACAAGTCAGTTCTCTAGATGCTTTTTTAATGCCATTTGTAGGCTTTGGAAATATTGCCTTCAGAGATTGTAACTTCTCCGACTCTTGATAAATTTAATAGATAAGCTAAACTGTTTTTTCTTCCGTAAATAACTGACTTTCTCAGCTGTATCTTGGCCTGCACTGCCACCTTTGGTGACATAAATCTCTTTATATAGCTTCCAATGGTGATATATATATATATATATATATATATATATATATATATATATATATATATATATGTTGTGTGTGTGTGTGTGTGTGTTGTGTGTGTGTGTGTGTTGTGTGTGTGTTGTGTGTACACACCACACACACACACACACACACACACACACACACACAACACACACACACACACATATATATATAATATATATATATATATATATATATATATAAACAAATGTATATATGTATACATATATGTACATATATGTATATATATATGTGTGTGTGTGTATTGTGTGTGTGTGTATGTGTATGTGTGTGTGTGTGCGCACACACACATATATATTAACAAATGTATATATGATACATGTATGTACATATATGTATATATATATAAAAATATATATATACATATATATGTACATATATATATATATATATATATATATATATATATATATATATATATATATATATGTGTGTGTGTGTGTGTGTGTGTGTGTGTGTGTGTGTGTGTGTTGTGTTTGTGTGTATGTATATATGCATGTACACGCACACACACACACACATACACAGATACACACATTGTTTATATATATATATATATATATATATATATTATATATAATATTATACACACACACACACACACCACACACACACACACACACCACACCACACACACACACACACATATATATATATATATATATATATATATATATATATATATATATATTTTATATATTTATATTTTTTTATGTAATGTATGTACATGTACACACACACACACACACACACACACACACACACACACACACACACACACACACACACACACACACACACACACACACACACACACACACACACACACACACACACACACATATATATATATATATATATATATATATATTATATATATATATATATATATATATATATATGTATATATATATCTCTGTGTGTGTGTATGTATGTAAATTCAGTGTTTTTTTAGTGTGTGTGTGTGTGCAGATACACATTTGTATATGAATACATACATACATACTACATATATATATATATATATATATATATATATATATTATATATATATATATATATATATATATATATATATATATATATATATATATATATATTATATATATGTATGTTGCAGAGGGGATTGCCTGTGTAGGATATTCAGAATAGCACAATGTAGCGCATATCATATTACCAAGTACACAAGGAAAGAGATGTAGATAGCATATAGTTGCGCTGAAAAAAAAAAAAAAAAAAAAACACCAGTTGAGTTTCTCTTCCAAAAGTGATTAATTTTGCGAAGCTTTACCATCACTCTCCCTTGACACTGAAAGCACATCGATTCTTGAAAAGGTAAGCGAGACACTGTTGTCAAAAAATAACCACGCAACTTGGGCAGAGATGAAACACGGTCACAGCATGCAACATTTCAAATAAAACCAGTTTCTCTACAAGCGGGACCCGACAGACTGTACAACATACCCTTACGTATTTCTGCATGGAGCGGGGGCTTGTTTTACTCGGAACTGAGTGGACTTTTATTTTTCTTGGATTGTTTCTTTTTCAGGTCGCTTTGCACTTCCTTTTTTTTTTTTTTTTTTTTTTTTTTTATCAAGCTACGGTAGGTGGCGTGATACTTCAAAATGGTTCCTTAGAATTTACCCTTCTCTGAAAGGCATTGTTAATATTTTCTGCGAGAGATTTAGATCAAGGCAATTATTTCTCACGCAAAGATCATTCTGTGTGTAAAAGAGGAGCAAGGTTCACCCCAAAGCTTTTAGACAAACAAAGGCCAAAGTATTACAACATTATATGACATGAAGAAGCTGTTCATCTCCTGCGTTTAACCCCCCCCCCCCTTTCCCTCCGTGTTAAATCCATGTAATAAGGACGAGGAGATGCTTGAGGCAGGGTTATCGTTTCGTTATGGTGCCCTACCGGTCCTCGCGCCCTCGTAAAGTTCTGGTATAAGTGTCGACAGCCTTGTTGCCGAGGCGGGGTTAAAGGGGAGAGAGAAAGAGAAAGAAAGCGGGAAGGGGGAGGGGTAGAAGACGATAAAAGAGGAGGGAGACCAAGAGACGAAGAGAGAGAAATAAAGGGAATGAGAGGAAAGCCGAGAAGTAGGAAGACTGATATCCATGCACGTATTGTCGAAGGAAGAATCTCCAGAGCAGACGTCCGTGCTCCCTTGCCGGCCAACGAGCCTCCGGTAGACTGAGTTCAAAAGGGCGCAACCACGCCGCTCATGTTGAGAGAGAGACCATTCCAGTAAACGAACCAGACACTGGTAGCGTCAAATGACCGTCAACAAGCCTCACTCAGACAAGACAGCGACTAAATTTGTCTCTCATGGAAGACTGGATTGGTTTCTGATAGGACTTGAGATTGCCAGGCAAGGCCACAGATAATCATAAAGATGTACGCGTCACAGCAGAAGGTTTCGACTGTTAGCAACTATGGT
>NW_020871317.1:179768-182268 GCF_003789085.1 Penaeus vannamei | reverse complement strand
CGCTCCGGCTCGTACTCGTCATTCTCTTCTCTCTCCTCTTCGTCTATCGTACCTAGCTCGAGTGAATTCTCTCTCTCTCTCATTTGCTCGCTTCGCTTCGTACTCTCTCTCTCATCTCTCTTTCGCTCCCGTCATCTTTGAATTACTCTTCCATTACTTCTCTCTCCCTCATCTCTCGCTCGCATCGCTCGGGCTCGTCCATCAATTCTTTCCTCTCTCTCTCTCACTTTGCTCGCTTTGTAACTTCTCTCCACTCTCTCGTTCGCTGCGTGTACTTTCTCTCTCTCTCTGATCTTCTCCTCTCTGTTTCAGCTCGTACTCTCTTTGTCTTGTCTCTCTCGTCTCGTTCGCATCGTAAACTCTCTTCTCTTAAGACTTTTGATCATATCGTCGTCGCTCAAGCTCGTAAAATTCCTTTTGGTCATTTGGTGTTTTCTGTCTTACAAGTCACATATTTGCATTATATGTTTACGCATATTCTATAAAGACATTCCTCTTAAAGTGTCTCTTCGAAACAAAGAAAAAAAAATTGTGGCAAGAGCAAAACCAGTTAGTGACGTAATTCTTCGGCAGACCATTAAGTGAAGAGGAACAGAGGCGCTGTCCCGCCCTGGCGTCGACTTCCAAGTGTTGGAGGGAACCGCTTTCGAGGGTTCCCGCAGCGTGCAATGGCGGACATCAAGGCGGAGGGCAATGAGGTAGGAAGATTCTTTTGCGGACCTAGAATATCACACAATATCGCAAAATAGTGACGGCGTTGAAGAGGCTGGAACCTGCCGTTAGCTTGATCCTGTGGGGTGAGCTTGACCAAACGCTCAACTCATTCCTGTATTCTGTCCAGGAGGCTCAGGTGCCCCACAGGCCAAGAAGGCCTGGCGTGGGGAGAATATTCTGTGGCAGAACGCACTTGAGCATCACAGAGGAGAGTGGCGCATCACGTACACAGTTTCCGTGCTGCTTTCTTGTAACCGAAGGATTACAGGTTTCCATTGACCTGTTACCCGCGGACAAGGATTTCTTCGAGACAGCTTTCTTCTTCTAAGCAGATATCCGATGCATTATCGAAGTCACGTCTCCGGGAGATGGGCATTAACTGAGTTTTCTCCGGAGCTAAACTCAGTTGCCGGCTCTTTCCCGGGAGACGAAACTCTGCAGTGATTGGCTGAAGCGTGGAAGGGTCGCCTCCTGTCGCATCTATGATATTTTGTCGCAAATTTGCACAAGGTAGAAGCTGGATGTGAATATCGTTGGAGTAGTTATTCTAGAAGTGGGAATAACTACTACTTCTACTCCCCTCATTCCTCCCCTGTGTCGTTTTCTCCGCCTCTCCCACCCCCTTCATCGCTCCCTCAGCTCCGAACCCTCTCTATTGATATATCTCTGTATGATCTACCTCTCCACCCTTCTCTCTCAGCTTTCCAATTAATCAATAGTAATTTATATGTAATACTTACTAAGACCGGCTAGAGTTTCACATTTCTAAAACAATATAAAAGTGTAGGGTGCTTATACCTTTGATCGGATTAAGTAAATCAAACAAATTAAATGTGTCAGTTAATCATTTAAATTGAGTATTTGCTGTGAGTAAATATGACTTCCCTGGCATATATGTCAGTGCACTATTCGATGATTGTTCCCTCTTCCCCGCTCTCTTTCAATCTTTTTCTCACCTATCCACCCCTCCATTTTTCTCTCTTTCAACCTCTCCTTCTTTCTCTCTCTCCCCTCTCTCTCTCTCTCTCTCTCTCTCTCACTCTCCTTCTTTCTCTCGCCCGCTCTCTTCTCTCTCTCTTCCTCTCAATCCTTATTTCTCTCCTTCCGCTCTCTCTCTCTCTCTCTCTCTCTCTCTCTCTCTCTCTCTCTCTCTCTCTCGCTTCTCTCTCTCTCTCTCTCTCTCTTCTCTCTCTCTCTCACTTCTCGCACTCTCTCTCAATCACTCTCCTTCTTTCTCTCGCCCGCTCTCTTTCTCTCTCTCGTCTTCTTCTCCCTCCCTACCTCAATCTCCATTTGTTTCATTTTTTTACCGTATGAGGATACACTTAAAGGGATCTTTGCATTTTACGCAATATTGATATGTCCTTCTGATACATATCGTCTTCAGAAATACCCTCCATCTTGTTTTTTGTGCCACAACATTTACGTAAAAGGAATTGTACTTCATCGGTTATACGGAATTCAAAAGCTTTTCCTATCATCTGCTGAATAATAAGTTCCTTGACGTCCATTGCCGGTGGTCTTTTCCTCTCGAAACCAGACTGCCTTTGGAAAGAAAATAGTATTCGTGAACTGAGTTCGGTTCCCTGTGATTTCTGATTCCAATGTTATTTGACACAGTGAGAGGTTGCATCGGACAGAAGCTGATCGTTTCACAATTTGGCTTTTAGCTTTTTTGGCTTGGCCTTTTATCTTTCTCATAGCTTTGTTTCTGTCTCTCTCCTGTCTGTCTGTCTCTCATCTCTTTCAGTCTCGTTCTCGCATCATCTCTCAATCTCTCTCATCT
>NW_020871317.1:159567-169567 GCF_003789085.1 Penaeus vannamei | reverse complement strand
AAGGGTAATGCACTGCAAACACCATGGTTTATACAGGTTCAAATAGTTACTATCACCAAAAGTTAATTTTAAAATGGCTCATGGCCGTAAAACCGGTATCGCGCCTGCCTAGGAGTCTACTGCAAAGGAATTGCTCTAACCGCACGGATTATTTACTCCCAAGTTCATGCAACCCTTACGATTTGCGCCCTAGACGCACACGTTTACTTTTTGTTCAGGCCAAGCTGCCTAAATTTGTCCAAAGCATAATTAGTTGCCTATTTAACTGAAAGATATGGAATTCTTGCCCAAAAATTTTTCTCTCTACAATATAATGGTACTCTACTCTTGCTAATCCTAACAAATCTTAGTATTTAGCACCTCATAAGGACACGTTACCTCTCTTGTGACACTGTCCTTCCTAGGCTCTCATTTTCGACATCTTAGTAAGGTTACTGACAAGTGAATGTTGCACCTCACTGCGAAACCTCCACTACGCTCCCACCCTGGGGGCCATGGGTCACCAACATCTATCTGCAGACGAGCCATCAGTGCATAAGACGTTCAGACGGCTCAAGGACGAGCCTCTTTGTGTGGCCGAGCAATGACAAGAATATCGTTCCACACATCTGTCCGTGGTCGAAACGGAAGCTGTTCCTTCCTGTCGCAGTCCTCCTGTGTTTACATCACCAGAGGAAGATGCTGATTTGCACCTACCTAAGGTGACCCACATCTCCCCCTCGATGAAACCCTTTGAACTCATCCCACGTTGTCTAGGCTGAAACAAACCTCCCGAAGCCAGCATAAAAGGACACGTTCGTCAGACAGGACAGGAGAGCAGACGGAGACACGGCAGACGGCAGACAGACGACGGTCTTGCCGTCACCACTCCGCCCTCGGCGCCCGGGGCACGGGTCTCGTGGGAGCACACATTACTTCCCCCAATAAATCCTCCAGCAAAGTCGCCGTTCATTCACTTGCTCTACGCCCCCAACCTTTTACATTAACATATCACAAATCAGTACAAAGGAATTTTATAATTACCTTAGTCCACTAATCTATAATAACAGGCTAAAACAGGACTTTAAATACCATCACTTAACATATCTGTGTAATCATTTACAAATAATCATTACAATTTACTCTACTTGTTATGACACAATTTTGCTATTTTGATATGCATTATAAAGCTGTAAAAATATGTAGACAAACATTTCAGTGGAGTACTTATATCTTGAAAATTAGATACACACACATATGTGTGTGTGTGTGTTATTGGCAAAATGATGTTTTAGGCAATATTAGATGTTATACAAAAGTCACTGCAGAAGGAATGTTACACAAAGACACTTTAAGCATTGTGAAAAGCATGATTGAAAATTCGGATTAAAATTCTTTGGATTTCAATTCAGGAAAGATTTACAGCTCCGAAATAGCTTTGTGTTAAATCCTTTTAAGCAACTGGAGGAGAGACGAATGGCAAAGCACGTGATAAAAGGATAGAGATGATAACGTTGAAAATGGTAATTGCGGGTAAAAGAGATGTTCTTATAATCAAAATGTTGTTATAATGATTGCACAGCATTATTACAGAGAGAGAGAGAGAGAGAGAGAGAGAGAGAGAGAGAGAGAGAGAGAGAGAGAGAGAGAGAGAGAGAGAGAGAGAGAGAGAGGGGGGAGGAGAGACATAGTAGATAGATTGATAGACAGATCGGGAGACAGACACAGAGGCAGACAGAATTAGCAGCAGCGTAAGAGGAAGTGGGGAGAATCATAAAGAATCCCGAAAAGGGAAAAGTAGAAAGTAATAAATCTTTGGCTCCGTAATTCCCAGACCTTTAGGCCCGCCGCGCCTTACCTGCCGCAGGTTACATTCTCTCCCTGATTTATGGCGGCGACGTGAGGCTCAGCCGAGGCAGCGGGCGCGCCGTCGGCCTTCTCCCGGAGTGCGTGGAGGGAACGCGTGTCGCTGCGGAAGCAGTCTGTGGAAGCGTCTACACACATTTGCATGCACACGCACACCCCACACACAAATATACATACACACACACACACACACACACACACACACACACACACACACACACACACACACACACACACACATATATATATATATATATATATATATATATATATATATATATATATATATGTGTGTGTGTGTGTGTGTGTGTGTGTTGTGTGTGTGTGTGTGTGTGTGTGTGTGTATGTATATTTGTGTGTGGGTGTGCGTGTGCATGCAAATGTGTGTAGACGCTTCTACAGACTGCTTACGCGTTCCCTCCACGCACTCCGTGTGTGTGTGTGTATGTATATTTGTGTGTGGGTGTGCGTGTATATATATGTATGTAATATGCATTGATAAATATATATATATATACATATATATATATATATATATATATATATATATATATATATATATATATATATATATATATATATATATATTATGTGTGGTGTGTGTGTGTGTGTGTGTGTGTGTGCATATATAATATTTATCAATGTATATATACATACATATATATACACGCACACCCACACACAAATATACATACACACACACACACACACACACAGCATGTAATGTATGTATGTGTGTGTGTGCGCCGTTCTGCATTGACTTAACTTTAAAATACCCAACTAAACCTGTGAAAAAACCTTCTGACGAGCAGTGCTTCGCAATGAGTAATAAATGAGTCAATAGATAAAAAGAAAATAATCAATAAGCATAAAGTCCTGATGCATCATACCCAGGATGATATCAATTTGGTGGAGTTTAAGTAATGTATTGAATAGTCCGTCCTTAAAAGAGCTTATTTTCTATAAATCGCCTTTACTCCATTTTCTCCTGTAAAATATACGGATGAAGGTAAGGGTAACTTAGCTATTTCATAGTGCGCAATTTTACACACGTAGCAACACTCACTCACTCTCTCTCTCTTCTCTCTCTCTCTCTCTTCTAGTCTCTCTCTCTCTCTCTCTCTCTCTCTCTCTCTCTCTCTCGTCTCTCTCTCTCATTTCTGCTCTCTCTCCTTCTCTCTCTTCTCTCTCCCTCCGCTCCTCTCCTCCTGTTCTCTCCTCTCTCTCCTCTCTTCTCATCTCTCTCTCTCTCTCTTCTCTTCGTCTCTCGTCCCTCTCATCTCTCTCTTTTCTCTCTTCTCTTTCTCTCTTCTTCTCGTCTTCTCCTTCTCCATCTCTCTCTCTCTCTACCTTCCGGTCTTCTCTCCTCTCTCTTCTCTCTCTTCTCTCTCCTCTCTCACTCTCCTTCTCTTCTCCTCCCTCCCTCTCTCCCCTTCTCTCATCTTCTTCTCTCCCTCCCTCCCCTACTCTCTCTCTTCCTCCCCTCCCTCTTCTCCCTGCTCTCTCTCTCTCCCCTCGCCTCGCCTTCTCTCCTCTCTCTGCTCTCTCTCTCTTCTCTCTCTCCCCTCCTCTCCTCCCTCCCTCTCCTCTCTCTATACTCTCTCTCTCTCCTCCTCCCCTCCCTCTTCGACTCACCTTCCCTCCCTCCTTCTCACTCCTCTCTTCGCTCCACTCCTCTCTNTATATATAGAAAAGAGAAGAGAGAAGGGAGATTAAATGGAAAGAGACTTGGATGGTGCCAATGACTGCCGGTGGAAGAGATTCGGGTCAAGTACTGTGACTATGAGGCAGATGCGGTAGCATATGTCTTATAATCACGAGAATCGGCTCGGTGCGCGGAGTGAATCGGAGAGAAGCGTGTGAATTTTTCACACCGTTCTCACAATCCCCTTCTCAAAGACCTCAACATCAAACGCAACATAGACACCCAATGCAAAATAGACACGAAATAAGCGCCTCTTCCTTCCGACTTTCTTACAAATAAAAGAGGAGAGAGATCGAAGCGAGACCGCGCCTCCATTCATCAAACCCTCGACATAATCGTGCAATCCTGCGGAGGAGCCTTGTGCAAACCCCCGCTTCCATCCTTCTCTTCAAGGAATTACAACTCCCGCTCTCGGACAAGCCGTCAAAAAATGGGACAATGAACCCCAAAGGTTGACTCTCGATAGGGCTGTACAAGCAAAAGGGGAATCTTGTACACACACAGCCAGCCCCTTCGCGTTCGTGTGTGCAGAGTGGGCCGCAGATCACTTCAATAACTCCGTTGCATAGACAGCCAGGAGTGACCGAGCGTGCAACTGTTTGTCTTGGGAAGCTTCTCTTGCACGGGGTCGTAATTTGCCTGGCCTGTTGCAACGCTCACGATTGCTTGATTCCAGTTAGAGAGGGAGGGAAAGCAGCCGATATTTCTGGTTACTGTGTCTTTATGTTCTTGGATGTTCCTTTATGTCTCTTCTCCTTTTTTTTTTTCTTTCTGTCTGTATGTCTCTCGTTCTCCTTCTTTATTTTTTCTCTCTCTCTCTCTCTCACGTTTCTAGGGGGCTTTCTCTCTTCTCTCTCTCTCCCACTCCTCTCTCTCACTCTCTCTCTCCTCCCAGCAGTCCCTCTCCTCTCTCGTCTCTTCTCTCTCATCATCTCTCTCTCTTGTCTCTCTCTCACATCCAACATCACACATACAACACTCTCTCTCTCTTTCTCCTTTCAAGCCAACATTTTCACAATATTAGCAGACAGATAATAATAATTAAAGATATCGTTACATGGCATATTCTGATGATACAGTATAATCTATTATAATTTCGTATAACACATACACACATTTCTTTTTCAGTATCATCTTAAATTTTAACCGTCGGCAATCAATTCTGAAAAGAGATGTACAGTTTTTAAAAGAAAGCGAACAGCTATCCGGACATACGTTATAAATATTACTCTTGTCATGGTTACGTAGTTTTCATTATTTTCATTATTTTCTCGAATGAAGAGGAAGTAGAGGGAGTGGGAGAGAGATAGATAGAGAGATAGAGAGATAAATAGAGAGTGAAAGGGGAGAGGGGGAGGGAGGAGAGAAGAAGAGAGAGAGAAAGAGATGATAGATAGACAGATAGAATAGATAGAGAGAGAGAAGAGAGGAGAAACAGAGGAGGAGAGAGAGAGAAACAGAGAACAAAGAGAGAGGGGAAGAGAGAGAGAGAGGACGGCCAAATACACAGGCAGACAGACAAACAGCCATATAAAAAGAGAATGAATAACAAAGACAAAGAGAAAAAGAGAAAATCGAACAGTCTGTCATATCTGTAGAACATAAAGCTCGCAGACTAAGCGCATATACAACTCAAGAGGACAATCTCCTAAAAAAAAAAAAAAAAAGGAAAAGAAAGAAAAAAAAAACAAGATAAAAGAGAAAGGGAGAAAGAATGGGGGGGGGCAAGGAAAAAGGAAGAGAGAAAGAAAGGAAAGAGAGAGAGAGACAGAGACAGACAGACAAACAATCATATGAAAAGGGAAAGAACAACAGAGACCAAGAGAAAGAGAGAAAAACGAAGTCTAAAAAAAAAAAAAATAAAAAAAATAAAAATAAAATAAAAGAGAAAGAAAGAGACAGAGAGAAAAAATAATAATTCCAACGCCACTAGCTTTCTTAGCATGATCTCCACAAGAGGTGGGCGTGAGGTGCGCCCGCTCAAGCACTCTTCCCTGAATTGAATAATAACGGTCACCCAAGTCCAGTGGCTTCTGTGTACAGGCGCGCGCACTCGCTGGGTCTCTGGCGTGTTCAACATACTCTTTCTTCACGCTTTTTATGTTGCCATTAATGTTGCAGTTAATGTGAGGAGAATGAATGCCGTCGATGGGTAAGGATGTTGTTACTTTTTTTCTCTTTTCTTTCTTCTTTTATTTTCTCTTTATATTTTTACTTTTTTTCTTTTATTTTCTTCTTTCTTTTAACTTTGTTCTTTTTTAATGTTTAATTGCTGTTACTTTTTCCCTTTTCTTTTTCTTTTATTTTAGTAATTTTTCTTCTTTCATTATTGTTTTTACTTTTCCCTTTCTTTTTATTTTCGTCTTATTGTAATGTTTTTGTTACTTTTTATCCCTTATTTTTCTTCTTTATTTTCTTATTATTATTGTTTTTACTTTTTCCCTTTTCTCTTTTATTTCGTCTTATTGTTAATGTTATTTTTTTTTCCCTTTTTCCTTTTTTCTTTTGTTTTTTTCTTGCTTGTTATTGCTTTTACTTTTGTTTTTATTGTTTTGCTTACACGTACTCACTCCTTTTGATATTGATATTGAATATCGTGGATTATTATCCATTTATTGTAATTATTGTCGTTATTGTTATTCGTTGTTTTTATCCTTTGTGGACGTTGTGTGTTGATGGTATATGCATGTGTATTGTTACTGTTGTTGTTGCTATGCTGTTACTTTTATTGTTGTTATGTTGTTGTTATTATGTTATTTTGTTGTTGTTTGTTGATGTTGTTGCTTATTGTTGTGTTGTTGTTGTCACAACTGTGATAATGCTGTTGCTAGTATTGTTATTGTATTGTTGTTATTATATTTATTATGTAACTTCGATGGATTTAATCTAACAGATAAAAGTTCTCCTTGTTAAATTAAATCATCTTTTGTATGTGTCAGGATATTTAATGTAGACACGATCACTGTATTTGTTCATCCATATAACATTTTTCCATCCATGTATAGGCATATTTTCTCTTGTCTATTTTTATATATTTTTTTTCTTTTTCATATTCGTCTTCTTTCTTTTTTGAGCCACACTTCTTCATTTCCCTCTCTTTTATCTTTATATGTTTATTCTTTTCGGAAACACAGGCTAAGCCACTCCCAAAACTACCCCCCCCCCTACCCCCCCCCCACCTCACCTTTCCCCCCCCCTAATCCCCACCAATTACCCTACCGCCTAAATCCCTTACCCCACACTACCCCCCCCCCTTGCCTATCCCCACATCCCCCGCCACCCTGCCTTACCCCCCACGTCCCCCCTTCCACAACCCCCTTCCACAACCCATTCCCCCTTACCTTACCCCCCTTCCCTAATCACCCGCATACTACCCCTCACTTCCCCCTTCCTGCCCTGTTCAATCCCCTTACCCCTCACCCTGTCACATCCTCACCTCTAATGTCAGTGGCTGTGTCAGGGTAGTTAAGCCATAAGCACTAACAAATGTTTACTTTAGTGTGGTTCTATATATATATAAAAAAAGACACACAAATATTTCTCAAAAGCTTTAATTACATAACATTTACTCGTGTAATGAGAGGTGTTGCAGGGGTCTTAGCTATGTGTAACTTATCATCATTCCTAGTTATCCTTTCCTTGATGTCCTTCTCCCTCTTCTTCAGGGGAGGGAGGGGAAGGGAGTTAGAGGATCTTTGAAGGAGAAGAAGAAGACGGAAGACCGACTTAAAAAAAAAAAAAAAAAAAAAAAAAAAAAAAAAAAAAAACTTTTTTTTTTTTTTTTTTTTTTTTTTTGAGGGGAAGCAATAACTCACAGACGGACGAGGCGCCATGTAGGAGAGATGGAACATAAGACGGGCAATACTGCATACGGAGGAGTCAAATTAAAAGACTTTATGGCAGGCTCTGGCGGTTCTAAATGCGGTGTTTGTGAGTGGCCGTTTGTCAATGGACGTGCAGGAAAGAGTATAATTTTCAGCTTATAAATCAACAGATATCTGGGGCTTTTTTGGAGTTAAACTTTTTATTCTATTTGTTACTCTATCTGGCTCACTGTCTGTATATGTGTTTGTCTTTTTGTTTGTTTTTTCTGTCCTGTCTGTCTATGTCTGTCTCTTGTCTGTCTATTTTCTCTCCCTCTCCCTCTTCTCTCTCTCTCTCTCCTCTCTCCCTCCATCTCTCCCTCTCTCCCCCTCCCTCTCCCCTCCCTCCCTCTCATTCTCCTCCCTCTCCCTCTCCCCTTCCTCTCCCTCCCATTCTCCCACCCCTTTCCGCCAAACAGGACCACCACCACCACCACCCACCACCACCACCTCTCCTCCACCTCTCAACCTCTCCTCCTCCTCCTCCTCCTCCTCCTCCTGCTCCTCTCCTCCTCCTCCTCCTCCCTCCTCCTCCTCCCTCCTCCTCCTCCTCCTCCTCCTCCCTCCTCCTCCTCCTGATTACGCACGAACACAGAGCGAGAGCAGGCTGAGCGAGAGCAGGTACAAGCCGACCCCTGATGAGCTCGGAGTAGTACTGGAACACAGCCATTACAAGAACGCTGTCTGGAATCCTATAACTACGGGACCATCAAACTGGAAGACTGTAATAAACTGGGGGTCCTTAAGTGTACACGTGGCCGTCAGTCCTTGTCTTTTATGACTGTCTTTGTAGACTGAGGAGACGGATTCACATGCAGATGGACTTGGTTTGTCTAGACGAGGTAAATGATTTCCAGACTGTTTGCTTCTTTCAAGATGGAAGCGAGAGGAAGTCGTCATTAATCGAGTGACATTAACTAAACAAACAAAGAATAAATAGAAAAAAGAGAGAAAAAAGAAGATATACGTGTATTTGCGTGCACAATATGTATATATATCATATATATATATATATATATATATATATATATATATATATATATATATTATATATATATATATATATATATATATTATATGTGTGTGTGTTGTGTGTGTGTGTGTGTGTGTGTGTGTGTGTGTGTGTGTGTGTGTGTGTATGTGTGTGTATATATATATATATATATATAAATATAATATTATATATATATATATATATATATATATATATAATATATATAATATATGTATATATAGTATATATGTTTATATATATATATATATATATATATATATATATATATAATATATATATATATATATATATATATATATATATATTGTATCGTGTGTGTGTGTGTGTGTGTGTGTGTGGTGTGTGTGTGTGTGTGTGTGTGTGTGTGTGTGTGTGTGTGTGTGTGTGTGTTGTGTGTCTTGCATGCGTGTCTTGCGTCTGTGTGTGTGTTTGCGTGTGTGTGTATGTGTGTTTATGACTTTATCAGTGTGTCTGTGTATTTGCTCCTGTGTGGTTTTGTGTGACTTTGCTGTTGCATTATTTCTACACAAACGCAGTTGCTCACTAAAACAGTATGCTCATACTTTTATATGAAAATAAGCACTATACTGATCCTAACGAGAAGCCAATCTGTACGGAATTCCTCTCGGCAGCTGTGGAGAAGACCCCTCTAACTCTTCCTGTAACCCCCTATTATTTTTTCCAATATACATGTTATACTCGGAAAAGGGGTGATAATACAACCCGATAACCTCCCTGGGTAATACCACAGTCAGTCTACCCAGGGAGGGGACGCATGCAAACGGAAGATAACTTAGAGAAATAAGCACCTTAGGGGTTTGACGGCAAGAGATGTATGTCATTTACGAAACGGCACATCCTAAATGATGAATGAGAGGAGGTGGGGGGGGGGGGGCATTAGTCATGTTGGGCGCCGCTACACCTAATAGATATTCATGGACTAGGCCTCGTCATGCAAGGCGTTCATGACATCTAGGCCTCGTCTCGGTCTGGCTGTGCTGTGTGTGTAGAAGGCTGATCCTGTATGAAGAAAATGGCAATTGAATATGTTATTGATGGGGAGACTTTCGGGTTTTAGTGCTGCTGAACATGCGAAGAAAAGGGGGGGGGGGGTAAGGGGTAAAGGGAGAGGAGGAAGGAGGAGAGAGAAGAAGAAGTGGAGAGAGAGATATACACAGAGAGAAAGAGGAGGAGAGGAGAGAGAGAGAGAGAGAGAGAGAGAGAGAGAGAGCAAAGGATGCCCAAATACAGATAAATGATCAAACAAACAGATACTAAGCACTGTCTTCAAGAATATAACAAAACCGAATAAGTTACGAATTCTATATTAAGTAAACACTACCTGGAAGAGAGACGGCAACATAGGAGTCCAGGTGTGAGCAAGCCAAGAGTCCCGGATGTAAATAAATGAATTAAAGAAATATCTTTTTTAATACCTCAAAATTCTCAATCTCAAAAAAAAAAAAAAAAAAAAAAAAATCCAAAATTCTATTCTATTAATGACAAGAATTCCATAAAACACGTAAAAGAAATAGACAGTCACAGACTTTCTCCCAATCTTATTCTATAACT